>JAOSBL010000004.1:4874759-4885858 GCA_027568915.1 Erythroxylum roraimae | reverse complement strand
TGAACTGAAAGGAACAGTGAAAAGGCTAAGTATGGAAACCTTTTAAAATATAATTATATCATGGTTTTGTTGAATCTTTTGAATGTATTTGACCGCTCTGATTAGCAAATGAGTTTGGGCACTTAGACATGCGAGTTTGTTGAAATTGCAGTTTTGCCTGATCATTCGTGGTACATACTCGACTTGCAAAAGTTTCCATGTGTGTGAATACTAATCGGCTAACTATTTATTAAGCTACTAATAGATGCTAGATCAGTGGCTTCTTTCTACACTGTTTATATTGCATTCGATAATAAAAAAGAATAAAAATTATAGGAGTTAAGTTTGACAATTATCTGTGGACAATTACTCTATTTACCCTAGTAATTTCTAAGTTGTTTTTGTAAGAGCTGGTGTATCCATTTTTCTATACCGTAGACAATAGGTGGATCAATATATTGATACTTTGACAAATCCAAATGCTTAATGTTAATTATTGCTTACCTGTAATTGCAGGAGCATCGCACCAAAAGCTTGTCATGCAAGTGGAAGAAGCGGTCGGGAGACAGCTCAATGATGCAGAAAGGAGAATAACAGCGGTGCACAAGGCAAGCTTATTTTTCCTATTAAATTGAATTAAATACAGGTCATCTACTAGATCACGAACACCAAGTTATTGTACATGTCATTTCTACTTCTCCTGCTTTCTGTTTTGGAAATATAATCAGATCTGCTCAATCTTGATTAATACTGGCCAGAGTCTCAAGTACGTAGCTTTTGAATTCCAAATGATGTGTTTCACCAAGTTTCATTTAATAGAGGAGCTTATGAGTTGGTCATGCTCCATGAATATAACACGCATACAATGCTTGAACTAGTAACAATAACCCTGGAAAATTGCCCGGGGTCGTCCCTCAAATGTTGCTACCGGTGTCACTCTATCTGCATCCTCTTTGAATATGAGCATACACAGAAGTAAGTTTATGTATAAAATACTAACAATGGATTGATGTCCATAACAGGTGGGTAGGGAAAAGATGCTCCAGCTGAGACGTGCTATAGCAGATTGCTTGCACGAGGATATTCTAAATTGACATAAATCGACCTGTAAGTAATCATTTTTAGGTTTATGAAATTGATCTCACGTTCTTTTTTCTAAGTCGAGGACTAGGCCTTAAGTTGTAGCAAAAGTTAATTCCTGGAGGCATGCTGATTTGGCCAAGGGTTCAGCCCTCTTTAATCAAGATTCTTGATTTCAGCCTATGTAGTTTATGAAAGCAAGTTTCCTTTCTGTTCGAAAGTTAACGGAGACAATTGAGACTTTTTTTTTCTTGTTTGCATTGAATATTTTGTGAGTCATGAACTTAACTGTGACAACCTTGTTTCTTGCTCTCAAGCCAAATCTGATAAGTTGAAAACATCCAAACAAATTGATTTAAAATCATATTATCTTTATATGACATTTTTGTACCAAGAGCTAGCCATACTGTAATCACGGTTACGGGGAATAAGAAAATGAAGACTGATTCGTATGGCTAAATTCATCTTGATAATATTTAGTTGTTGAGATCAATCCTGCGCTGCAGTGCTTTTCTATTATTCGGGCACATCCTACAGTTAGTGCTAGCCCGTCAATTTTATTCCGACTGCGCTCTAGACAACTAATTCTTCTATTCATAACTTCAAAAGTTTTCATATAATCCACTTTCCCATCAACTTTGCCCACATCTAGATATTAATTGCTAGCGATGCATTATGGTGTTGTCTTGTACTCTTTAGTTTATCTAAAGTAGGTACTGGCGACTAACCATAGTGGATAATCGCATGCGAACGATAACAAAGCAGAAAGAAAGTGGATTGCTTGCGTGCAACATCGAGTAATTCTTGTTGGTGGGGACCTGCAATCAGATTCATTAATAGTGGGACTGTGTTTTCATAGCCAATCAATTCTTATCCGTTGCCAAACATTGGATTGGCTGTGGTTTTGCTTCGTATCCCAGTAACTTTCGTACAGACAGGGAAATAAAGAGCCACGTGAATTATCACGAGGGTGCACGTGAAGTCCATGCTTTTGGTTCCACGTCCACCATCCCTATGTCAAACTTGAGAACCTGGTGTGATGTTTTCGCCTTGGAGGCAGGAACGTCCAAACTTGTATCGTGAAAGTTGCAGTGTCCCACTTGTTTTGTATATTGGCTAGGGGGTCTCTGTTAAAGTGCTCATACTCCTTCTGTGTGCCTCAAGTCCACGTCGGCACCTTACTATTTCCTTGCTCATTAGGTTTTTTGGGAGCAGATCTGCTCCCCCGTAACTCTCAAAATATTTTCATCCATTTAATTTATTGCAATAAATAGAAGGATGAGATTGAAATAGAAGAAAATAGAGAAGTCGAAACAGAAGATCTGTTATAAGATTTTTGTGGGTCGTTTTCGTACTGTACTAGGTCATTATATACCTGTTCGGCCAACCTGAGGTTTTTAATGATTCTTTTAAGATACTCGAAGTTGGGAAAAGGTACGACACCTGAATTTGTGCATTTACCTTGGAAACAAAGGTTTTTGTTTTGTGGTAGCAGAGTTGTCACGCACTTACGAAAATGAGATACGAGAAGGGGAAAGTTCTTAACTATATGGATAGAATCAAGGGATTTTTTTCCCCATACTTCTGTTTTTATTAAAAAATTGTTATTCCCTTACATTTACTTATTAGTATAACTTTTAACTTATTATTTATAATTATATCTAATTTTAGACAGCCCGAAAAACATGTAGCATCAACGTTTTTCTATTATTGCCAATGAAGCAATTAAGTTTAGCTTAACAATAGTAATAATTTTGGAATTCTAATTATTAACACATCCTTCTAACTTCTAGTAAAAAATGGACGTAATCATTAATATTAAATAGGTTAAACCTTAAATTAGCAATTTATGGAAGTAGATTTTTTTCTCAGCAATAAATGGGTCAAGTCATGTAAATGTGAGGCGCTCTCGAAGTATACCATATTCCTATAAAATAAAATCCCTAGCACTTCTTATTTAGTTTCTAATATCTAGTGTAAACGACTCAGTAAGATATTAACAGCCCTCCAAAACTGGAAAGTGGGTTTGAAGTAGGCGACTTGATGCAATGAACACAAACGGTGAGGATTTAATGTCGCATTGATTTGTGATAGAAGAACATTGCTCCCATGGAAAGCAGAACAAGAGAAAATGCAGGGATATCATGACAGTCTTGACCTCATGAAGAGATTAAGTGAATCCTCTGACCTCGAAGGTGACACTTGGAGGCCCGTGACGTGACAGAACACATTATTGCGTACTTCTTCATCTAACAACAACTACGTCCAGCCTCTGAGCCATCGCACACTCATCAACCTATCCTCCATACCGTATTACCATTTTAGGTTCAGATGGGCTACGCAAGTTCCTGTAAAATATTCCATTAACTCACCTTGCATCCAAGGAATGTTCACGGTCTTATCATTGTTATATCTGTGTGATTTAGGACAATATTTTTATGTTTTTCTTCTCTCAATCTCCGTTCTCCACTGATTGGTTTTCATTATATGAATGGTAGACCTCCGACCGGTATCCCTATTTAGTCCTTATAAACATCTGAACGGTTGATCCAGCAACGTCCACCCAATATTGAGGGCTTATCAGCCATTCTCTTCTGGTTGTCCTTGATGTGCTTTTCGTTTTGTGATCTCTTCTACTTAAAGGGTAAAATGTCAACGCTTAATGCAACATCTGGTTCTACCTGAAAACGTTGCATATAGTGCCTAATTTGATCAATCCGTCCACTGACGACTTGTATAGAGGACAGGTTGCTTTGTTTCCCTTAATCCTGGGGAGCAGAAGAGTTGTTTGATTCAACTCAGCTTAGAATGAATCGGTCGGCTAATTTAGATTCCTTGACTGCTTTTGAAAAAATTTCCATGCCCCCATTTTGGCTTTGTTCTCTCTCTTTTGATATTCAAAGTCTCTAACGAGATTCACAATGCAGGACTGGTGATGATTTTATGGAGTTAGTGTGCGAAAATGGTCAGATCCTCGTGCGTGGACGGTCTGGTACTATCTCATGCATCGGTTACTTATCACACTCTCCTAAAACTCAATTCAACAATGGGATTAAAGACAATCATCCTCCTAAGAGGCCAAGGCTCGTGCATGTAGATTCTATTTCAGGTGATGAGTCCTTTCCTGCAGGTCATAAGGAGCCAACCAAGCAGGATAGCTTTTTGCAAGACAATCACAATACTATTGACAAATGTCAAAAGTGGCCTCGTACAAGTTTCAGCATATTTTTGGAGAATATGAGGCGAAGTCCTTGTGATCAGATCACGGAGCCACGCATTGTTCCTCTTCATAAAACCACAAATTCTCGTCTCAGAATAACTAAAAGTAAGATGGAGTTACCTCCAGATGAGCAATCTGAAGCTGTTTTCCCTCAAGATGTTATAACAAGAAAACAATGCCCTAGTGTTGCTTTTGTTCCAGCATCAAACATGGCAGCAGGCAGAGTCCAAGCTAAGCCCGGTTTAGTGAAAAATAGAGATTATATGGCCGCAGCTAATTCAACGTGCTCACGCGAAGCTTCAACTGATCCCACTTATTCCTTGAAATGTAAACGTGGAGACATTGAGTTACCGGCATATCCAAGTGAAGTAAGTAAAGCTGGAAAATCCATCCCGCATAGGTTAATTTGATTTCTTTCTCTATAAATGATCTGAGAAATTTTGCACCTGTTACAGGATGACGAGGAAGAGATCGAGGGTAAGAAAAAATCAGAAGATTGGAGAAGTGGAAGGGCTAAGAGAAAGTCGAGAGAGATCCATAATCTATCTGAAAAGGTGAGTTACCACTTCGGCAGTGTTAACGATCTATCAATCAAGAAAAAGAAAAAACCTTTTAACTCGACAATTTGTGCTTTTACGGATACAGAGAAGAAGGGATAAGATTAACAAGAGGATAGATGCACTGAAGGATCTCCTACCGAGTTCTAGTAAGGTTATCATTCTCTGGATAATTAAGCCTCGTGGTTAGGAAACTAATACCAGAGTCTACTGTAACATCTGCCATAGAGAGAAGTAAAAGGAAATAATAAGGTGTCAGAAATTTGAACCTCGTGCTTTCATGCGACATGGTTATGCGTGTGCTTCGGTAACCTTCCGAGCTTCCTAATCGTGTTCATATAATATAGCCTCATACAGTAATGAAGAATGGGAAGTCCGCGATTAGTTCAAAAATTGGGATTTAGTCCTTTCTGTGTTTAGCTTAGTTGCATGTTGTTCTCAGGTGGGCAAAGCTTCTGTTCTCGATGAAACAATTGAATACGTGAAGACCCTTCAACTTCAGCTTCAGTTTCAGGCATATATCTTTCCGTCTTTGGCTCTCGATTCATACACATGAAACCAAGTTTCATAAGTTGATGACTGTAGTTGTTGTGGCAGATGGTGTCAATGGGGACCGGACTTTTCATGTTTCCAGCAATGTTTACTTCAGGAATGCAATCCATTCAAACACAATATTTGGCTCAGATGTCAGCGATGCATATGGGAGTTGGCTGCAGGCCAACATCATTAGTATCATCTTCACCTGCGTTTGGGCTCTCTGGTCAAAGGATGCCTATTCCGGTGCCACAGCCACCATTTTTTCCTTCTATAGGAAGAGCTTTCACACACTCTATTCCTGTACCTGGAATTCCTGGAATAGCCTCCGTTCCATCGTTGAGTTTAAAGGGCTCAGTCCAGATCGGTAGCTCAGGAGTTGTACACAAGGGGAGCTAGATCTAATAATCCAAGCATTACATCAGGTTTGTGCATTCTTAACTTGTAAAATTAGGCTTTAATTTCTGTTAAAATTATGCTGGAATACCTGAAACTCAGATGACAAGTATATAGTGCAAATCAGGAGTCAATTGTTTTCTTATACTGTAAGTAGAGGGAAATATAGTTCGCAACATTCCCTAATAGAAAATGCAATAAGAAGTTAGAGACGCCAAAGCAAAACTGTTATGGCAATCTCAGTCTTGTTCGTTAATCTCCTGACCAACTTCCCTTTTCTAATTCAGGGAATAGATGAGATCCACAGAGAGTGAGCTTTGGCGCACGAGGAACACCGATTGAATCATTGCTACTATTGTTGGATTTCTTTTTTGGGTGGGATAAAACTTAAAAGCCTAGGCCTCGCCGTTTAGGATGTCATGAAATCTACAGTTTTTCATGCTTTTGGAAACTCCATCAAATAAAGCAAAGTTCTTCACATCCAGGATGATATCCCTTCATTTTGTAGTTGAAGTTATCCTTCAATTCATCCTCTGCTTTGGATATTTGGTGTTGACTGATAGGATCATTTGGGTAAACTTTTACGAAACTCCTGATATATATACATATTATTTTGAAGAATATAAGAAAAATATTGAGTAATTCGAATATTACATATTTTGAAAGTACTCACATTACTAAAACAGTAGTAACTATATAGCAACATGCCTACATGGGAGTTTTGTCTCTCTCTCGTTGGCACTACAATAGAAATAGAAAGGACACTTGCCGATGAATATTTTCGTCTTTAAAATTACAAAATCGTCACAAAACCTTTTTAGCAACGAAAAAAATCGTCGAACATTTCGTCGCAAAATCTAGATAGCAAAATATTATTAACGACGTTTTCGGAATATCATTGCAAATTATTTTTTGCTCTAATTTATGATAAGCCGCCAAAAGAGATAGGCGAGGTGAAAACCAATTGTTGCAAAAGACTATTCGCGACGGTTATTATTTGTGGTTAAAAGTTTAGTTATTAGCTACATTACTTACCTGTAGCTAATATTACATTACAATGATATTTTTTACGTAGCAAAATATTTTTATTAACGGTTTTCAGAATGTAAGTAAAGATAATTTGCAACTATTTTTATAGGTTATTTGTGAAGATTGTCAAATCATAGCTAAATGTTATTTGCGATGATTTAGATAAAATATCTAAAAACTTTTGGTGAAGATTTTGGAATTGTCGGAAAACTTTTTTACCTACGTTTTTTAAATTTTTTATAAAAAAACTTATTGTTAACATTTTGAATAACATTCTAAAAAGTTTTGGTAACAAGTTTTGATTTTTTTTAGTAAACATTTGTATAAAAAATTGAATATTCAATTATGATTATTTTTAAGATTTTTAATCCATCATATTGTTTTTGACATTGAGATATTTTGATTTATAATTAATTAAACAAAATTTAAAATAAACAACATTTCATATTAAAATAAATGTCATTAAATATTAATTACAAAAAAGCTTATGTATAAATTAAGAGCCGTTTCCATCGTCACTACTACTTTCATAATTTGAGCATAGTATTTGTTTGACTATCTTTTCAAGCTTAGCCAACTTTCGTTCAGTACAATATAACTTTTGTTCATTATGTTGTAACGAAAACTTAAGCAATCGGTTCTCCTCTTGAAGCGTCGTTACATATATTCATTGCGATGAGATGCCGTAATTGGCTTAGACCATGCCCAAGACCTTTGATGTAGCCCGATCTTGTTCTAAAGACATTGTTGTAAATGTCATCTACATTTGACTTATTTCCGTCAAACAAGGAGCTCTGCAACAACTCCTGCATCTTATTCTAAAAGTTAAAAAACAAAATCAATATTTAATTCAAAAATTAATAAACATAAAAATTAAACAAAATTTTAGACTTACATAATTATTCTGTACTTCTTCAGACGTCCAACCTTCATCTTTCTTATAGTGTGTCATTTTGTAGAGTGTGATCTTCTTGTCCATGTAGTTCCTTTTCACTCCGTTTTATGAAAACAAAAATTGGAACATATCAAATAATACTGTATTAACTGATATAATTATAATTTCTAACCAAAGAACTTACAAATTCTTTTCGGATGACAACAAATGATTTGGAGCCTTGGTTGTGAGGAGTTAATCATTTTTTTCTCTATTAGCCTTGGCTTTCTCACACTTTTCCTAAATACAAAAAAGAAATAGTCATTAAATGTGGCACAAGATTAATTAAAACAAATGTGAAGAGAAAGAAGACAAACCTTAACGTTGGTAGAGGCCTAATAATCACACATTTGACTCCACTTTTTTGGAGTCACCTGTTCGGGAACATTTCTCCTTGCCTCCTCATCCGAAGGAAAAGATTTGTAGTATTTATGTAGTCGATAATGATGATCCTTCGCCCTTCGTTTCAATAGTGAACTGACACAACTTAAAACTTCAGGGTTATTAATATCGATGATATTGAGTTTCATGTGTGAATAAGAAGTAAAACTTAAATTAATGTTTAAGTATTAGTTAAAAAATGCATAAGATTGAATAAATTGAAAAATTACCGAAACTTTGTCAAGAACATTTTGAAGCAAGTTATCTTCCTTCAATTGCTTGATATGCTTAAGGTAAGGCAAATTAGTCTTAACAATAACCTCTAACTTACTGGATAATTTAGCTGACTGGACGTTTTCAACAGGACTACCTTGTGAGAGGTCAATATGTACAAACAACTTATTGTTCATTGCAACATTCATGTGTTGCAACTTAGAACCTTTAGTGATACCACCTCTTTTCCTGATAGTGATATTAGAACTTGATAAAAACAAAATAATGATAAGAAAAAATGCATTAAACACGTAAATATATATTTGAAGATAAGTGAAATCATAGGTGGTAAAGAGTAACAAACTTAAAGATCCCTCACCAGTAATTGAGGTAGATAGACGTTGTTGCTGACTGGCTTCATTGGTGGATAAAGCTAGTTGTTGTGGTTGATCTGTTGCTATAGGGGAGGAACATCTTTGTTAGTTGCTGCCTTCTTTCCCTTGTTTTTTACCACGTACCATTATATTGAACATTTATAATGATATTATTAAATGATTTCTGATTGAATTTCCAATATAGAATATACCTAATTAGAATAACAATATAAAGAACGTGTCAAATTTAGAAAGTCCGTTATTTATATACCTAGGAAGCGAGAAAACAATTTAATTTTATCATTTTTTATTCAAAATATAGGAACAGGAAGTAGATGGAGGATTATTTGACGTAGTTTAGTTGGAGGAGTTGAGCAAATTTCAATTCATAATAAACATGTCAAGAATGTTTGTATCATAACACTCTTTAATCGCTTCTCATCCTCAAATGATGATTACATTATCTCATGAATGGGACAAAATCATTGTAGTACGAAAGATTACATTAACGAACATGATGAGGATGATTTTCATTAGAACTTAAAAGATCAAAGTTGTAGATCCCTTGATGGGATTATTTTGATTGTTTTCTCCAATCCCAAGTTAGTTAATTAACTATAATCATAAGTTAATTTAAATGGTGGATTGCCAGTTTTCAAATAATATAAACAATAATCTTATATTAACAATTTTTTCCCCTTCAATCATCATCATCAACATCTTCAAAATCATCATCATTAATTATCTTCATCACTATTATATTCGATCAAAGTATCATCATTATCATTGTTGGACCCTGAACTTTTCGATTAATTGAGGAATTGTTGGCGATTATTCATGTGTAAAGAAAAGGAGAATTTTTGAATTTGAAATGAAATGGAAAAGATGGTTTAGGTACAAGATGGGTTATATGTGATATGTTGGAAGTTAAAAGCTGGAAAATGTATATGTTCATTGAGTATGCTTTGGTATTTTAGCCATAACTTTTGCTCTAGTTATCCAAATGAGATGATTTTTAATTTGGATTAAACTAGAGAGATAAGGCTACAAATTGTCTAATGAAATCGAGTTTTAATTTAGTCTCTAAGAATATCAATTTTTGGATGGAAATGAGGACAGAATATTGTTTTAGCATAAGAACAGTCTGAAATGTTTGGTGTATAACTTTTAGACTATGAAACCAAATTGAATGATTTTAATGTCATTGGAAAATTGAGACAATAAGGAACAATTTTCTAGAAGGAAGTGCTATCAAATTCCTTCAATTTCATGATTAGAAAAAGGTCTTATTTTTGGAAGGAGTTAAGCATGATTTTAAATAATTTTGAGGTCTTGATAGACTGATTACTTTTATTTTGTGGAATTAATTAGCATGTTAATGTGAGTAAGACCATATGACATGGATTAAATTGAATTAAGGTGGTAAGATTGCATGAGGGGCAAAATTGGCAAGCCACTTAAGTTTTTAAGCTACAAGGCTTATAAGGAAGGGTATAAGGGTCATTTTTCACTCATTAATGGCATTATTGTAATAAGACATGTGGGTTGGCTTTTAAGGGAGAGAGGAGCACGAAATTGGGAGAAGAAACCAAAAGAAAGGAGAGAAGAGAGGAGAGAGTCGGTGGAGAAGAAGAGAAAGAAGAAAGAAAATGCTAGGTTTCGATTTTTCTTGGTCTTGAAGAGGGATTTTGAAGTTGCTCAAGAAGGGAAAAAGGAAGAGGAGGATGAGATCTTCCATTCAAGCCAAGAAACTCCATATTTGGTGAAGGATCAAGAAAATCAAGAGAGAGAAGAGGAGCAAGGGGAGTAGATGCATTTTGAATAAGTATTAAGTAAGGAAATAAGGTGGGTTTCATGTTTATAATTTGAGTAATGAGCCACTAATGTTTGCTTTTGAACCAAGAAAATAAAATGATTTCAAGGATTTCAATTAAATGTTGCTTTATTTTTTTTGATTGATTTGAAAAATTGCTATATGTTGTGATGTGGAAATTGCATTGTGATGTATGACTTTATGATAAAACAATTGAATTGTATGTATGATCATGTTATGCCATTGAATTGAGTCATGGCATTTTGTATAAAGAAAAACAATGAGAATATGGATTTGAGAATGATTGAATTAAGCATGCGATTTGATTGTGTTTAGGCGAGAGAGGAATCGTTTCGTAGTCACGTGCATGTCGACATTAAGCCTTCTCCCGGCCGCCCGCTTGTAGCCCACGAGATTCGAAAAGTGGACTCGTTTTGTTCACAGAGTAAACTTCGATTTCTCTGTTTTGTTCACGGAACCCTCAAGCCAATTGTGTGTGCATTTGCAGTTTAATGTGTTAAGATATGATGAAATTGAGTAGTATGCTTTGAAGCAAAAATCTCATCAAATGTGTTTTGATGCATTGAAT
>JAOSBL010000004.1:4845372-4858394 GCA_027568915.1 Erythroxylum roraimae | reverse complement strand
TGTGATCTTTATATTGACATTTTATTATTATGATGCCATGTGGAGTATAGTGGTGTTTGTACGTAGTTCTCTCTTATTGTAGGATATGTACCGGAATGATCTGCGAGCGTTCCGGTGTGTACCCTACGGTAAGGGGGCGCTACAGTCTTCATCTCTTTCTATGATAAGATTGGTTTGTACTTCATCCACTTGTACTATATTGACTTCAAAATCTCTCTTATGGAATGATGATATATCTGCATCTTCTATTCAAATGACTTAATTATTCAACTCCGATTTAATCTTTTGATATACTTCATCACTATCCTCACTCATTAGACCATTGTCCCTTTCACAAAAATCAAAAAGATTTTGATGTTGAAACTTTTAATAACCTCTCAATTATTGCCCAATACAGTATCATTGAGGTAGAAAACTTGCTTCACTTGACTTGCAAGGACAAAAGGGTCATTATCATACCATGTCTTACTAACATTGATGTTAGTAATATTCCCATCTACTTTCATGTCAGCAAGATTAAACGATTTGCACTTAAATAGAGCAACCTTTTTATTCTTGATGTAATGAAACTCTATTATTTCTGAAATGGCATCATAAAAGTCAATAAAATTGCCGTCATGACATCCCCCAACAATAACCCTACAATTTTAGCTTCTAAGTCGACTGTCTCGATCTTGTATATGAAATCCAACTCCATTAACAATGCAACCTATATATTTTTCCCTACACATATGAGGCCCACATGCTAAAGAATATAATGCTGTTGTTGCCTCTTGCATGTTACAGTTATGTAACCGTATCATCTGTAGCAAAAAATATAATTAGAAGTTAATCTGACATGCAAATTGTCATAAGATCATAATATTCCATCAATATATAAATTACTCGAGTCTTAAACTATGAGAGGAACTTACGCTTATGTCTTTCTTCAACATTAACAATCCCTTTGCTTCAAATCGAATCTTTATGCTCTCAATTTTAAAAAGTAAGTAGAGATCAATAAATGTAAATTGAATCACAAAATTTAAATATGAAATTTTGAATCAAAAGTAATATCCTTTCTCCATATATATATCGACTTCCTCGTAATTGTTCAAAATATACCAATGGGCAATTTCAAATTTGTCTTTAGTTAACTTCACATATTTTCCGACATCAAGTGACCTTACTTTTTAGGAAAAAAACTGACAAGCCACCATCTTGATCAAAATTAAAGTTACATTCTTGTCTATTAAATCTTGTCTTGACATCATTTAAGTACACCGAACAAAATGTCAAATCATTCACTATATAAGCCTTTTTAATAGACCTTTCAGGTCAAGCTCTATTGCGTACATAATGCTTAAGAGAGCATAAAAGCCTAAACAAAATATAAAACGTTAACAATTGTTACTAACTAACAACTTAAAAATAGTAAAAGTTAATATAAAATATCTTTTGACTTACCAAAAAAAAATATAAAATATCTTTCAATGGGGAACATCCATCAAAATTGAACTGGTCCACAAAGTTTTGCTTCGTATGGTAAGTGAATTGCCAAATGCACCATAACTTCAAAAAACAATAGGGGGAATACTAGTTCAAGCTTACGTAGAATTAAAGCTATGTCTTTTTCCATTTTCTCAAGCTCTTAAACTTGAAGTGTCTAGCAACATAATTGCTTAAAAAACTCACTCAATTGACCCAAAATTATAGGCATATCCTTCGACAAACACCCATGTAATCCATCAGGAAATAATCGTTGTAGAAGTACATGATAATCATAGCTTTTCAGCCTCGATACTTTTCCCTCTTTAACGTTCACACAACCAACTATATTAGATGTATAGCCATCAACAAACATGATTGATTTAAGAAATTGAAAAAATGTTTGCTTCTCATTTTTTTACATGTCGTAATAAGCAAGTGGAACAATGTATGACCCATTATCTCTTCTTTTCAAATGCAAATCTTTTCTTATATTCATGTCTTCCAAGTCTAATATAACCTTAATTGTGTCTTTTGATTTCCCATCAATTCCCAATACAATTCCTAAAATATTCTCACAAATATTTTTTTTCAATAAGCATCACCTCAAGATTATGCCTCAATAGCAATTCCTTCCAATATGGCAAATTGGAAAATATGTTTTTTTTTTAATTCCAATTGAGCTCAACAACATTTCACTTTCACTTTCCATTACTTGGGTGTTTGCTAGGTGTAATGTCACCCAAATGTGATAGTTGGTAAACCACATCATCACCAGACAAGTGCACTTTTGTCCATCAAGCTATACAATCAAAAGTAAATAACTAAATTAATTAGTATAAGTTCATATACTAAGTTTGAATTGAAACAAAACTAAGGTACATTTCGTTGTTTACCCCAGTGAATTGAGAAAGGGACTTCTCACAGTCACTTCTAGGCTTGTGAAATTTTTCACCAATAAGTCTTATGGGAGTTACCTCACGGGTTTCCAGCCTATATACCATCATCTGGGTTTATTATGCCTCAAATCATCCATAATTATATATGAGTATACAAGTTACTACTTCTCAATTAATCAGTACAAGTTCATATACTCATTTTAAATTGAAACAAACACTAAGGTACGTGGCGTTGTTTACACCAGTGAATTGAGAAAGGGACTTTTTGTTGTGACTCCTAGACTTGTGAAATTTTTCACCGATAAGCCTCATAGGAGCTGCATTACGGGTTTCCAGCCTATATACCATCCTAGGAGTTTATTATGCCTCAAATCATCCATAATTATATGTGAGTATACAAGTTACTACTTCTCAATTAATCAGTACAAGTTTATATACTAAGTTTGAATTGAAACAAACACTAAGTTACGTGACATACTTTACACCAATGAATGAAGAAAGGTACTTCTTGTTGTGACTCCTAGGCTCATGGAATTTTTCACCTAAAAGCCCGTGGGAGCTACATCATGGGTTTCCAGCCCATATGCCATCCTAGGGGTTTGTTATGCCTCAAATCATCCATAAGAGATCAAACTCATTCCACATGCAGTAAATAGTTATGTACTTCATACATCTACTCATCAATTATTCAAACAAAACCCAAACCCAAATACTCGTACTATTAAAGTAAAACACATAGTAGACATTAGTTGAACGACTTACTTGGACTACAAAAAAGAAAGTCGAGGATGGACGATTATTGTCGCTCTTCAACACAAAACAAGGCCTGTGAAAAAGACAGTTTCATATTTAATATAGTATAGAGTAAAGTAATCTAGTTTGTTGGAAATATTTATTTCAAAGACAACGAAGCCAAGATCTTGATCAAATAAAGCATGTATGAAAACAAGCAAGCAAGTGCACTAATTACAACAAGTAATAAACTGAAGTCATTTTAAAGGAATTGAATGTTGATCCTATAAAGACTCACAAACTACTACCTCTCATTGCTACACTTTATTTAGATGATCAAATCAAAAATTAAGCTAAAGTAAACTAACACTAAAACAAGTAGAGAGCTTGACCAATAAGAATTAACTAAGTTAGGACTTTAGGTTTACCATTAATAATGTGAATTTGATTAGTTGATACAAATCTTGATTACTAATTTATATGATAGATGAGTTCTATAATGTGATTCCCCTTTGGTAAATTTGAATAACGTTTTAATTAGCTAATCAAATCCTTAATGTATCTTAATGAATTCTAGAATTGTCTTTGTGACAGTATTCCCTAATATGCTCTGAGATTTTTTTTTTAAAATAAGGCATTTATGCTATCAAATCTATTTATTGGCATCAATGTTTAACAAGGATAAGGGATTTATTGGCATCAATTGTATTATAGATTTCTACCTTAAAAGGGATTTGTAATTGTATTATATATTTCTACCTTAAAAGGGATTTGTAAGTGTTTAGGGCTTTTACATAGTATGTAGGGAGAGTTTTTCTTATTACATAAATATCCTATCTCCTATTATGGGTGAACTAAGTTAGTTAGGCAGGACTTTTTTTTTTAAGTTAAAGGAATGTCTTAAAATGCTAAAGGGATTAAAATGGACAAAGCTAACATAAGAGTTAGGAACTAACTAGTTCTAGTTCTAAAAGTTTCATAGGCACCAAGTTCATCACTTAACAAGTCATGAATATCAGCTACTTAAATGATCTATAATATTACATTAATTATGCTTCAATGGCTTTAATTCAAGCTCTATTGTGCTTTTTGTTTCTTTTATAAAATCCAATAATTTGTTAGACTCCCCAAATTCATACAACACACGCAACTTAAAAACAAATGCCGCAATACGTAAAAACATAGTAAGAATGAACATTTCCATCAAATCAAAACAACCAATGTTATCACTGAACAAAGAAGAATAGACACTGAACAAAGAATAATATAATATAACCAGTAGCTTACTGTTAGTAAAGTTTTAACAACTTTGTGGCAGTGACAAGCTCACGATAGTTTGTGAGTGATGAAAACTTCGACAGAGAGTGAGAAGTGAGAGGAGAGTGACGTTAGAGATTCAAAGTGAACTTTAGTCGAACATCTTATAGGCAGTAGTAAAACAAAGTGCCTAACATATATTGACCTTTAATCAACCCATTTAACACACATTACCCATATCAAAATATTCATTACTATCATTACACATATTCACCGTAGTAACATATCGAGAACACACACAAGCAGAACAATAACACAGAGGAATAAACACACCAAAAAGTCTAACAGAACCTTCATCGAACATCAAATATGCAGTACTCAAACAACTTCCTAATCCATATTCACCTTCAATCAACCCATACAATACGCATTACACAAGCCACCATCTTCATTTTTATCACACAAAATAATCACCTTCAACCAATACATAACACACACCAACATAACACAAACCATTATACTACATCACCGAAACAACATACACACAACAACACTAACAAAACACAAAGACGAAGATGAAGGAATAAACAAAACAACACCAGAGGGGGTAACTACACTTTCCTCAACCCACAAAGACAAGGATGAACAACTAGAGAGGATACGATGGCGGGAAGAAATTAAAGGTAGAAGAGAAATGCAACAGGCGAGGGAAGAAGAAAGGCTTTGGCCTTCATGTTTAAACATAAATGAAACGACATCGTTTCCTTCCTAAAAGAGATGATGTCGTTTTCGTTTTTTTAAATGTTCCAACATTTGGAGACACTTTTCAAAAATGCTTTTAAAAAACGTTGCCAAATGTATGCACACAACAAACTGTTCAACAAGGGAAGGAAACGACATCGTTCCTTACACAACAAACGATTTGTGACAATTTTTGAAAACGTCGCCAAATGTATATACATTGTCAACCTTTTAGCGACGTTATACATGATTCGTGGCTAAATGTCATATTTTGTGTTGAATTTCTAAATTAGTCACCAAATGATTTTGATTTTTATATTTTCCAAATTTTTTAATATAAAACTTATATAAAATAGTATAGAATTTATATATAGTAAATAGAGTTTTGTGACACCATTTATATATTGTCAAATCATATATTTTAAAAGACATTAATAAGAAAAATTAACTTATTTTGATTTTATATTTATAGAATTTTTTGTAATATAAATTTTCTATAAAATGTGACCCAATTTATATATAGTAGATAGAGTTTTGTCATACCACATAAATTTGTTAAATCATATATTTTAAAAGACATTGATAATAACAATTAGTTTATTTTGATTTTTATATTTATAGAATTTTTTGTAATATAAATTTTCTATAAAATTTCACCCAATTTATTTATAGTAAATATAGTTTTGTCACACCACATAAAATACTCAAATCAGATATTTTAAAAGAAATTAATAAAAATAATTAATTTATGTAATAAAATTAATTTTTTGTTGTTTGTTTTATAAAATTTTAAAATAACATTGTTGTTAACTAAGTTTATTTTTACACTTACAATCATTGTCAATTATATTAAATTTGATTATTAAGAATATCATATTAATATTTAAAATTGATTTCCATTTTTTATTATATTGGAATTATTTTTTAATTACATCGCAAAAAATATAATTATATACGGTAATTAATATAATGTTATATTAATGTCATTATGAAATTAAGGTAAAGCTAAATGGTGATGGCCCACCATTTCATGATGATTTTTTTCATTGATGCCAAATGATTTTTTTGAATTAATAAAAAACGACGTCTTTTTTTTTAACTACAAACGATGTCGTTTTCTACTAGGTTATTAACACCAAAATGAACATCTCTTTATTATCATGTTATTCATCATACTTCCTCTCTATTCACCATCCAATAAGCGTCGTTCCCTCTGTTGTGGTCGTCTCCTGTCTTGTGGTCATCACCATTGACAAAGCGTCGTATCCTGTATTGGTACGTATTGTTCTTCTTTTCTGTTACCAAGAAACCTCCTTATTGTGCTCTATTTTTTTGCTACATTTTGGAGTTTGTGTGGGTTTTCTTTTCTGGAACTGGTGTATGGGTTTCCCTTTCTGTTTGTTATTGGAAGATGGTGAGTTGTCTACTTGTGTTAAATGTGTATGGGTGGGCATTTTTTCCACCTTCCATGCTTGTTTGAGGAAACCTTGCTAATTGTTTGATGAAAGGTTTGTTAGAGAATCAAGACTAAATTTGCAATAGATGTTTATGTACATATTTACCATATAATTGCTTTTATAATAGTAATATAACCTTATATAGAAAATATTGTATTTCTGTATATAAAGAACATAATCATGTGTACTCTAGTAGCAATTCTAAATTAAGATATGATATAAAGGGTAAATGGATAACTTTCATTTCAATAACAGTAAATGAGTCCTCTCATAATATTAAACAATCTTTTATGAAAATCTTTTGTTTGTCTTGTAAATTTTAACTTGTTTCATCTTTTTGACCACTCCCAACTTAGTGCTTTTTAGACATCTAAATAAGCAGATAGAAGATGTATAGCTAGCGAACTGTAGTACTTTGACTTATCATTGAAACTAGCCTAACATATCATATAGACATGGTATGCAGAAAGTGTCTTTCGCACCAATTCATTCCATGCTTAGAATTTATGGGATTTGATTACCAAACGAATTTAATTAAACATAATGAATTTTATGTTAAATTAACTTTTAAGAATAAAACTGTTAACATTAATTAATCTTGGAATGTCGACATGACGACTAGTTTCTGATGGCAGAAATGAGCTACGCTAGGAGGAATATGGAAAAATTCTCCCTAATGAAGAACAAATCGATGCAGAACAAATGTCCTCATAAAAAACTATTCACCCTTTGCCTTTTATGATCGTTCTTCTTCTTCTTCAAAGGTTTTAGTATCATCCGAATTACCTCTCTTCCTTAATTATATGTATCTTATTTTCTGTTTGGAAGCTATTGGATAAACGTTTGATTGTATATACTATGTGTTATGCAAAGCTTTCTTGATTATTCAAAAGAACATAGATGAAAATGGAAATAGTGGCAATGTCCTGATGGTTGGTACAAGATTAGGGAAATCAGTTGTTTTGGAACAATCATTGATTCAAATTACTATGTCAGTTGAATCAGGTATGCATGTGTTTAAATTAGGGTTCGTTATATTATTTGACTTTACTAGCTATTTAAGTTCTATACTAATTGTGTCTTAGGTGAAACACATCGTATTGGCAGTTCATCTAATTCAGTGATCCATACTACATCTAGGGATTCGTTTACTGTATCTTTTGCTAGTTTAGTTATAGCGAAAAAGTTGTTGGAAGAGGGTGTCAATGACCCAACATCTGAGGGAAGATCTTTGAAATTTTCAATTGATGCCTTCGAACATGCAAGGACCCTAATTGGGAATCCAGACATAGAGAACTTATTTACCTTTACCGACTCTCATGTCATTTGGAATCCAAAAAATAATTATTTAATTTCCTTTTCGATGGAATAAGTGTAAAACTTTATTTACTATTGTATTTATAAGAATTTTGGAAACGGCCTTTCAACTAGTTAGGGTAAGGCTGCGTACTATTATACCCCCCAAACCCTACATATCAGCGGGATTCATACTGGGTGTTGTTGTTGTTGTATGTCTGTAAGAATAGTTAAACTTCTAATTAAAATCTTGTACTACTTACCATATATCATTATATTATATTGCTTACCATTTTCAATTTTTTATGTTTATTATTTTATTGTTAATAAATATTAATGACTAAGAATAGTAGTAAACTTAAATTTATTATATTTTTATCTTATTAATATTATAATTTTAGATATGTTTATCTTTTTATATCTAAAAAGATAATTTATAGAGTTCTAATGAAGTCACTATATATTTAAACAAAATTATAAAGAAATTAAATGAAAAATCATATATAAATCTCAATTATAATTAACCTTAGGATTATTAAGCACACCTAGCATTAAAAAATTATCAATTTAACATTATTAATTATAAATCCTTTAATATTGACGATTTAAATGTTTCTTCGCTAAAAGTCCAAATTTGGCGACGAATTACATATTTTGTCGCAAAAAGTTTCATTTTTTTGCGACGTTTAATATTATCATTACCAAACACTCGACCTTTGGAGACGAAATAATAAAACCGTCGCAAAATAGGCACTTTTTAATACGACTCTGGGAAATCATTGCAAAAGAAATTGCTTTAGCAATGATATGTTCTAATGGAGCCAAAACCACAACTTTTGGAGACATATTTTGAAATCATCGCCAAAAGTAGACATTTAGCGACGATTGACATTTAGCGACGATTTTAGATTTGTCGCAAAAAAAAGATCACTAATAGTTTGTTTTGTTGTAGTGATTATACCCGCAAAGAGGGAAACAATGCCTTCTCCATTTGTGAGGTTCTTGTCTTTATTTTTTTTTTGTAGCGATAACTAGTAGGTTTTTTGTTATTATTTTTTTGGTTCTTACACTATCCATAAAAGTTATGGTCTTATATGAGAGATCCACATTTTTTGTCATTGTCATGCATGAAAGGGATACTCTTTATAGTAGTTAAACAACAACAATATTACTTTAGTAGAAATTTCACTGAGACGTGGGGTTTGGGAAGGTCAAGAAGTGCACAACCTTACTCCTAACTAGTAGAGAAACTGTTTTCAGTAGACCTACAGGAAAGGAAACAAGAAGAAAAGAAGAAAATAAAAAATAAAAAATAAATTTTTTTGATTACTATTGGAAGAAGATAAAAGTAAAAAAAGAATCCACAAATAACTGTATAAAATAAAAATAAAATAGAATAAGAATAAAAAAGTTTACAATCTAAGATAGAAAGAAAAAGAGATAAATAAAGTAAAATATTAAAATAAAAAAAGATAATACTAATAAATAGTATAATAAAAATAAATAAATAATTTTAAAATAAAAAATAAAAATAAAAATGAAATTCATAATAAAATTCATAATAAATAAAAAATAATAAAATAAAGATAAAAGTCAATAATTAAAATAAAAGATAAAATAAGTAAATAAATAAACAAACAAGAATGAGGATAAATAAAATAAAAATAACAAACAAGTAATTGAAAGGAAAAACTTAATTAAAATAACTAAAGGAAAGAACTACAAATAAATACAAGATACAATAATAAAAAGAAGGTTCAAAAGACCTATGAAAAAGAGAAGGACCTCTCTATTTAAGAACTTTTACGTAATATCCTTTGCTCGTATCCTAGTTCACAAATTTTTTTTATTGAGAACGAAGTCCTCGATGAGTTCTGACATAGTCATATCATTCATGATCACTTCCCTCTAGTTCTTCTTAGATCTTCCTTTTTTTCTCTTACAGTCCATAAAGACAATCTTGTCTTATCTTGTCACTGGAGGGTTAAAATGTCTTCTCTTAATATGTCCAAACCACCTAAGCCTTGACTTCCTTAATTTACCATTAATATTAACCATCCTTAATTTATCTCTTACCACCACATTTCTGACCTATCTCTTCTTGTAAGGTTACACATCCAATGAAATATTCTCATCTCTACGACCATTAAATTATGACTATGTACCTGTTTAATGGGCCAACACTTAGAGCATGATCGACCTAATTGCTAAATAGTAGAATTTACCTTTTAGCTTAAATGGTATCCTCTTTTCACATAAAACTCCTGATTCACCTTTCCATTTAAGCCACCCTAATTTGATACGGTGAACTATGTTCTCATCTATTTCACTATTGCTTTTGATGATGGATTCAGGGTATTTAAAACAATCTTTTTGTAGTATAACTTATGAACCAATCTTTATCTCCATATCATATTCCCCCTTATGGCTTGAAAAATTATACTCTAAGTACTCAGTCCTAGTCCTGCTTAATTTAAATCCCTTTTACTCTCACGTTTGACATTGACACCATTTTTTTTCTCTCATCCATTAAAACAATTTCTTCAGCAAATAACATACACTGTGATACATCCTCTTGAATAGTTTTAGTGATCTCATCCATCATTACTGCAAATAGGAAATGGCTTAATAAGGATCCTTGGTGTAACCTTACATCAATAGAGAAATGCTCTGTATCTCTTCCTATAGTCCTTACTTTAGTCTTAACACCTTTTTACATGTCCTTAATAATCTGCATATTGGTTATAGGAATTCCTTATTTTCTAAACACCTCCATACTACTTCCTTATGTACCCTGTCATAAGTTTTCTCTAAATCAAAGAAAACTACGTGTAGATCCTACTATCTTTCCATATAATACTCCATAAATCTTCTAAGGAGGTGTATAGCTTGTACCGTGGACCTTTCTAGTATGAAACCAAATTGGTTCTCTGAGATAAGTTCCCCCTTTCTCATCCTCTTCTCAATCACCCTCTCTCATAATCTCATGGTGTGACCGAGTAGTTTGATGCCTCTATAGTTATTATAGTTTTTTTATGTCCCACTTGTTCTTATATGGAGGAATTAATATGCTAAGTCTCCACTCATATGAAATTTTGGCATACTCGAGTATGCCATTAAAAAGTTTGAGTAACCAAGTAAGACCCTCTTCTCTGAGGCTATTCCATACCTTTATGGGCAGCTTATCAGGTCCTACTGTCTTTCCACTCTTCATCTCCCTCAAAGAATCTTTAATATCTTCTTTTGTAATTTGCTGGCAGCAAGTGAGGTTAAGATATTTTTGGACATGCTAAGATCGTCCAAGGAAATGTTATCATCTGTATCCTTATTAGAAAGACTGTAAAGGTAACTCTTCCATCTACTCTTAATTTCATTTTCCTCTACAAGCACCTATCCTACTTCATCCTTTATATACCAAACTTGATCTAAATCTCTCACTTTTCTTTTCATGGCTTTTAACAACTTAAATATATCCCTTTTTTTCATCTTTAGTTTCCAATCATTGATATAATTTTATTCAGCTCTACTTTTGGCTACTGAGACTATCTTCTTCACTTCTTTCTTTATTAGTTTATAACTTTCTCTTTTAACTACCATGTCTACATTTATGCTACTATATAATAGAGCTTCATAGGTAACCTTTTTGGTCTTCACCCTTTCTTGTACATCTTTAGTCCACCACCAAGACTCCCTCTTCCTATACCTAAGCCCTTTAGAAACTCCCAATATTTGCATTCCTTAACAGAGTTGTTACTTTCTCCTATATCTGGTTAGCATCCTCTTCCAATTTCCATTCCTCTCCAAACATCACTTTATCCCTAAGTTGCTCCACAATATCCCCTTTTAAGTTCCACCATTTAACTCTAATATACCTCTGAGAACTTCTCTTCTTTCTCTAACCCTTAGTTATAAGATCCATAACTAGGTTAGCATCCTCTTCCAATGTCCATTCCTCTCCACACATTATTTTATCCTTAAGTTTTTCCACGATATCCCCTTTAGGTTCCACCATCTAACTCTAGTACACTTTTGAGAATTTTTCTTCTTTTTCCAACCCTTAATTATAAGATCCACGACTAACAATTTGTGTTTAGTTGAAAACCAAATGTTATCCTTAAAACTAGGTCAGTTGCTCCACCTTATGATGAAGTAGTCAATTAGAGTCTTCGCAGTTTTGCTCCCAAAAGTCACATGGTGCTCCTCTTGTTTTGAAAAAAATGAACTGACTATCAGCAAATCAAACGCTACCATAAATTCCAATAAAGCAATCCCACTATCATTCTTATTTCCTTACTCAAAACCCCCATGAGCTTATAAATACCCATCCAAGGTTGGTCCTATACAATCATTAAAGTCTCCCTATAGAATAACTTTCTTGTTAGAAAAAATATCCTAAATCACTTCATCTAAATCCTCCCATAATTAAAGCTTGAGCTGTTCTCCCAACCCTACTTAGGGTGTATAAGTACACACTACATTGTAAACATCATTTTTCACCATAATATTTAAGAATAAAATCATGTCATTAACCTTCTTTACTCCTACAATATGATGTATGAGTTCCTTGATAACCAAGATACCTACCCCTTTTTATTGTCACGAATACCCTGAATGTCAGAGTTTGAACCCATTAATTTCTTTCACTTTAGCCCCCATACACTTTGTCTCTTGGATGCACACTATGTAAATCTTATATATGCCTAAAATATCTAATAATTCTAATGATTTCCTTATAAGAGTCCCGATATTCTAGGAACTTGTTTGCAATATATCAACGTTTACCTTTCTCTTAGATCTAAAAATAACTGCAGAATTAACCCTTACTCTATCATCAGAAGTCAAAGCAACCACTCTTACCCTAATACGCAACCTACAGGATAAGCGCAACAAATCCCTAACTAAGACAAATATAGGAAATAAATAACAACAATAAAAAGGAATAGCAAAAACAATCAAAAAATATTTATATAAATATATCAAAGAATAAGATTTAACCATGCTAGCCAAATTTATCATAGCAATAATAGCAATAAGCAGAAACACCACCATAAAATGATAACAATAAGCATTAAAGAGGTAACCATAAAAATTGGGAATAGGCAGAAAATAATTGTATTATTATTATTATTACCTAAACTTCAGTTTACCTCTCTGTTATATAAGCCAAACACCA
>JAOSBL010000004.1:4799024-4809414 GCA_027568915.1 Erythroxylum roraimae | reverse complement strand
CTCTTTTATCTTTCCAACGGTATATTATATGAAAAATTTGGACATCGGAGTCAAAAGTTATGATTCTTATAAGTGGCACAGTAACAAATACACAAATGATCATGATTTATGAAAAACAATTTCTCCGTACATTTCTTTATGCAAAATCATTAATAATATTATCGAGATCAATATTGTCCATCATATCCTTCTCGATACATAAAATAGCTAAATCATAAAATAACTAAATCATTCAACCTTTTTTGTGACATTGATGACCTCAAGTAGGTTTTCAATAATTTTAACTTTGAAAAACTTCTCTCAGCTGATGCTACAGCCACAAGTATAGTCAACAAAATTCGATAAGCAATTGAAACATTTGAATAACAATCCGTAGCTTTAAAACTTCTAAAATTTCAACTGATGATATTAACCCATTTGGCAATGTCAATTGCAGCACTTTTAATTTAGAAAAAAGATCATCTAAATCCACATCCGACATATTATCATGAGAAAATTTTGTTGTAAAATTAGTGCAACATTCTCTTAATTTGTTATCATCCAACGACCTTAACTTTTTTTAATCGAATAAGAATCCAAAAATATTTTCAAATGTTGTTAATTGTTCAAATCTATTCTTCAACGAAGTAATTGTCATATCCACAACAACTAGAAAGTAATTAACTCTAAAAGAATCCTTAGCTAATTATATTTCTCCATCGTGATCAATTTCATCAAATTGTCCTTTCGTAATAATACAATGTCTAGTTGGAAATGTAGGCTCTACATTCATCTCATGTGT
This sequence comes from Erythroxylum roraimae, assembly GCA_027568915.1. Taxonomy (NCBI): domain Eukaryota; kingdom Viridiplantae; phylum Streptophyta; class Magnoliopsida; order Malpighiales; family Erythroxylaceae; genus Erythroxylum; species Erythroxylum roraimae. The sequence continues at coordinate 4,808,633 of JAOSBL010000004.1, read as the reverse complement.
AAGACTTTTGGTAGTATTCATACTAGAGCCAAACCCTTCATCTCTATATTTCTAAAAAAACACCGTCACGCCTTCTAATTGCTTTATGGTAGCATTAATGCACATAGATTTAGATTGCAACTTTTTAGTCACCATATTAATAGAGAATAAAATATCATACCAAATAACCATACTAAGTAAAAACTCAAAATTCTCAAGTACACTAACCAAACTTTCCGCTTCACTCTTTGACTTGGCATCATTACAAGATTCAGATAATTCCATCAATGCCAATCTTATTTGAGGAGCTTGAAATCTAATAACTTTAACACTTTTTATTATACTCTTACAATGAGTGTTAGACAATGATTTTATGGTTAAGCCCAAAACATTATGAAGTAAAACCTTCCACCTTTTAAGAGAACTTGAAAATAATGCATATATGTGTTGTATAACTAAAAAAAAATGAAACAAATTTAACACAAGAATGTGTTATATCACTAAGAGTAAGATTATGATTATGATAAGCACATGGCATATATAATGCTCTCAGATTTATTTCAAGTAATTGCTTTTGAACCCCTTGGTGTTTTCCCTTCATATTAGAACCATTGTCATAACCATGACCCCTTACATTATAGACATTAAGATCAAGAGACTTAAATGTATTTAACAATTCTTTGTAAAGTCCCAATCTAGATGTGTCATTTACCTCAAAGAACTCTAAAAAGTACTCCTCTATTTTATTTTTTTATTTGACATATTCACACATCGTAATAATAAACTCATTTGTTCCTCCTCACCACATTATGGACAAACTAAATCCACATCAACTCCTCTCCTCTTTAACCTCTCCTTGGTTGGTAAAATATTCTGCAAAGCACGCGACATAAACTCCTTATCCTTTGGTGAGACATCTAACTTCCAAAATTTCCCCCACCAATCTCCCTCAACCCACTCCCCCTTATCCTTTAGAGGTAAGGAGGGTTTGTTGAGGAAGGCACTAACCCTTCTTTTATTAATTTCTTCTTGTAGGTACTCAATGTTGGTGACAAAATTAAGATCCAAAAATTTGTGATTTATGCAAGACACAGATGGATGGCAAGAAATAATATGCTTTGGTCTAACAAAAACATAACTTGCTACACAACGCATTTGGAAGCTCTAAATTTCTTGGAGCTTTGGAATCATTCTAGGGCACTTGGGTTAGCTTCTTCTTCATCAACCAGTAGATTATTGCAACGTTTTTCATCTTCTTCTCCGACGGACAGCAGCAATAACGGTGGGTAACTTTTCATTAACGAAGTGGTATTTCATCATGAAGGTAAGCTTGGCTTTGGGGCAGTGTTGGAGAGCACTGAGGGAGAGTTTATTAGAGTTTTTTTTTGTCACTATGTTGGTGGTGCGAATCCCTTGATTGCGGAAGCACTAGCACTTCGACAATCCTTGCAAATTCTAAAACAGCAACACATTGAAGGAGGTGGCACTATTTTTATGGATTCTCAAATTTTATTTTTTGCACTTAGCTCACCAGACTTTGATCATTCCGAGTTGGGTATTGTTATTTGTGATTGTAAGACTTTGTTATTATCGTTACCGAATATTTCTTATAGGTGGATTCGTAGGCAAGCTAATAGACGTGCTCATTCCTTAGCTCGAGCATCTATTCGCTTTGCGCATCTATGGATTTGGGTTTCTATTCCTCAGTTTCTAACTGAGTTTTATCATCATAAATGAGAATTTGAGTATTTTCCTCTTCAAAAAAAAATAAACTCATTTGTTCTTGATGGCTCAAATCTGGGGTACAATTAAGAATAATAGAAAAATATTTTGCCTTTCTAATGATCTCTATGATAGAACTTCTAACACTATGGGCCAATAGAGAAATCAACTTATTTTGAATTTTGTAACCAAGATAATGATGATGAATTTCATGATTTTGAATACGCTAATATGATCTTGCATTATTACACCAAATTCAACTATCATCTCAATCAATCCTAAAAAGTTACCATTACTATCTTGGTAAAGTTTCTCATTAGATCCTCGAAAAGTCAAATTATATTTAGCAAGATATTTCACAATAGAAACTATTCTTATCAAAACTTGTCTCCAAATTTCTTTCTCCTTTGCAATTTCTTGTTGTAAATCTTTATCAATTGTTTGATTTTTGCTCAATCTTACTCTTACTTCATTCCAAGTTCTCATATTAGTTATATGATCATTGCATTTCTCATGTTCTTTGAGTTTCTCACTAAAATGCTTCCAATCTCTAAATCCATCATTTGCTAATGCACTTTGTTTTCTATTTAATTTGAACAACTTACAACAAAAGCAATATACTTTATCTATATGTTTAGAGTAAACCAACAATTTTCTACCATTAATCTCTCCATTACTCAGATTTCTATAATAATAAGAATATGAAAAATGTTGAGAGGTATTGTCTAAAGGAAACACAAGATTCAATTCTTTTACATGCCCTTTTTCAACTAGAATGTCCTTTTTACTTTATTATCAAGATTATCCCAATTTCTAGGATTATAAATATCCAATTTAGGGATTAGTTGCTCATCTGCTTAAAGTTTCTAAAGTAGATGCATTTGGTATATGATTGTAACATTCCGTTCCCACACTAAGGGTTAGAACCCTAGATTTCTGTAATTGAGAAAATAGTAATGAGAGATTAGGAAAATGCATCTCATGCTCGTGCATAATGTTAGCATACACACAAGTGAATTTGATTATTGCACACATTAAAATGATTGTACGTGCTTTCATTGACATTCTGGGTATAATTAATTATAAATGTGCTTATATTAAGAATTGTGAATTATTTGTATTGAAAACTGAATGGGAGAAGTATAAATAGTTGGATTAGCATTTTGGTGAATTTTAGTCAAATATCTGAAAATTTGGGAATTCTATAGAATTTAAGGATATTTTGGACTAGAAAAAATGCCAAGTGACAGAATAATTGATGAATAGTAGTAGAAATAAGAGTCAAATGGCAGTGGAAATTTTTTATGTGACATTAAGATTTAATGAAAAATGTCATTAAAAATTGGGAGACAATTGGATTAGGAATTAGAGACAAATGGACTGATTTTTAAGAAATATGTAGTAGTGTAAACAAGATGGCAATAGCATTTATTATTAATTATTAAGTGGGGAGTGTCATGACATATGTCATGACTCCCACCAAGCATTTAACCTCCTTGCTTATAACCCACCATTTACCCAATTAAATGACCATCTCCTTTGTCTTTCACTTAAACAAAATACTCTCTTCTTCTTTATTCTCTCAAGCTACGACACACTCACTCTCACTCTCCTTACATTCAGCTTGTGTTATTATCCTTCACCTTATGACTTCAACACCTTGTTACCTCCATCATGTTGATGAAACCCACTTCTATTACATCTTGTTCTTGCATATATATATGATGATTGTAAAAGAATTGGAGGAGCTAGGGTTTCATAATGATTGAAGAAGATAATGAAGCTAAACCAGTAAGTACAAGCATCACTCAAATCTTCTTGATTAGATGAATGAAACATGTTTTGATGTTAGTAGAGAGTTAAATTTTAACAAATTGTTGATGAATGGTATATGCACATGTTCTGTTTTTGAGTTAATGATCATGATTTATTTGTGAATGATATTGAGTTGAGAATGAAGAGGAAATGAAGTAGAAAAGATGGTTTAGGTACAAGATGGGTTATATGTGAAATGTTGGAAGTTAAAAGCTGGAAAATATAGCAGTAACATGTTCACTGCGTATGCTTCTGTGAAAGTTCGCCGCGGCCAACTCCTGGCTTCACCGAAGCCAACTTTCTTGCACAGCTTGAACATGCTTTGGTATTTTAGGCATAACTTGTTCTGTAGTTATCCAAATGGAATTATTTTTTATTTAGAGTAAACTAGAGACATAGGGCTACAAATTGTCAGATGAAATCGAGTTTAATTCAGTCTTAAGAATTTCAATTTCTGGATGGAAGTTAAGTACAGGGAACTATTTCAGTATAAGAATAGTCTGAAAATGTTTAGGGTATAAATTTCAGATTACTAAACCAAATTGAATGATTTTGGTATCATTAGAAACTTAAGACATTGGGGAACATTTTTTTAGAAGAAAGTGTTATCAAATTACTTCATTTACCTGATCAGAATGATCATGAAAAATTGATCCGAAGGTTTGGAATTTTGGAGGTGATATAGGAAAGAATGAGAATTTGGATATTGTATGATTATATAACGTTAGAATAACATTAGTGAGTGAATTATTGGTATTAAAGTATCAAAAACATGTTTATAATGGAAATGAAGAGGTTCATATGATTGTAATTGTGATTCAAAGGAGTTAAGTAATGAGTATCTAGTAAAAGTGAATGAGAATTGATTATTATGAAGGCAAATAATGCTAAAGATGAGAATGTGCATAAGATGTGTAATTTGAAAAGATATCCAAGATTGTCATTGAGCATGCATTGTACATATTCCATATACACATTTGTGCATAAAGGAATACATATAATTGTGCAATTATTAATATGTGTATGCAATGTGTGTATTGCATAATTTTGATGTGCAGGATAAATGTCCACATTCAGACATTTCCAGATCTTGGAAGCAATTGCTAATCTGGAGCGTACTGTGAGTCGACCTAGATGGTCTCATTTCATTGTTTGTTCTGATTTCAATTTTTGCATTGAATAATTACGGTTTTGATTGTTATGCAATGTGAATATGATTGATATGAATGTGATTTGTTTATGTTGATGCTGGACAATGAAGGTACGAGATTTGATGCATGAATGTGATATTGAAGTGCTATTTGTATGTGAATGTGACGAAATAAATGTTGCTCAACAATTATGTTGAATGCCAGACTAAGGTCCAATGATAAATGTGGTCTGAATGTGAATGTGCAATCATATAATTGACTGAAAATATAAAAATGTGATGCATTACATTACATGAATGCATGAAAAATAAAGGCAGTTGTGATTGGAGTAGCCACCGAAAAAGAGCTTAAAGCTCAGACTGTGAAAGAAAGCCTCAGGCTCAGTTGTGAATGTACCCGGTATCTACTAAGGTATATAGGACATTATCTGATACAGCTCGATATCCACAAAGGGATATGAGCTAGTAATTAGGCACTCAATCACAACAAAGTAATAAATGAAAATGAGTCTCATGCGCATTGCATTATAAGTTATATGTGTATGTTATATGATTGAACTGATTAAATTGACTGCCCTGAATGTGATGTTATATGTTTAATGAAGTGATGTAAATTATATGAAAATATGATATGATGTGTTATGTGATTAAGTGAGTGAGCTTTTGAGGATGGTCACTCACTGAGTTTGCAAAACTTACCCAAAATTTGCAATATTTTCAAGCTCAGAAGAGTTACCCCGTTAGGCAAACAGGAGTATAGCCACTGCATTCAAGTGAGAGATAGAAGTCAGGATCAGTTTACGTCTACATATGTAGTCCATTGTTATGTATCCAAATATGTAGTAAGAAGTATTATAACATGTGTATTTAAATATTTCTGTTTTATAATAACTTTCCAAATGGGAAATGTTTGTAAATGATTTTGTAATGTAATAGCAATTATGAATTTAAGTGTTTTGTATCTATAATGGGCCCTAGTGACTAAGAAAATTTGGATGATTTGTGAAATAATTGTAACCCTTGTGATTGAAAAAGTTTATGAATATAGTGGGCCCAATTGATTATTGATTTCCGCATACGTGTATGATATATTTGAAAAATTTGCACAGAGAGTTAGTATTTGAAAATTGTCACCCTTGCGGGGTATGTACTTGGACATCACTCGAGATGTCGGGTATGTGTCTTGCAAGAATGGGATGCTATAATGATCATGCTCACTCAAATTATTAATATCCTCATGAATATGAATCTCATTACTTAAATTTTCTTTATGTTATTCAAAAACTACCTTAACCTAATTCCTCAAGATTCTTACTAGAGGAGTTTACTCTTTTAATAAATTTATTAATTGCTCCTTTTTTATATTCTATTAACTATTCTACTTGTTTTCTTCTTCTTCCTTTTTTTTTTTTTTCCTTTGTTCAATTCTAGACAAATGCGTTTTAGGCAACATAATATAAACCAAGTATAACACAATTGGACTAGAAAAAGAATAAAAGCACCCGTATGGATCTGGAAGAAGTATGCAGGCAAAACAAAACACAATAGCTTGACAGTATATTACAAAGATATATCAATGGTATTATATCCGTGACAGAGGAAAAAATAAAAAGAAAATTTTAATATCTTATATTAAAAATGAAAAAATAAAGAGGAAATTTTAATGATAGAGAAACATTAATTTCTAAAGATACAAGAAATTAACATACTTAGGAGAAAATATAGTAAATTATATTCTAGGTTATTAACTATTCTAAGTTTGCCATCCCAAATATTATCCTATTATGCAAATGTGAAAATGATTGAATATTATTTTGTCAAACAACTAGATAAAGGTCTAAATTATTCAATCAAATATTTTCATTAGTTTTTGAATTTAATTAATGTCAGTGATTTTTAATAAAAAATTTTCTTTTATGGGAATTAACAAAATGGTAAATTTAGTATATCATATCAAATAATTTTTATTATATTTTTTAAATTTTAAGTAATAAAACATTTGTGGGAATTAACATAATGATAAATGTATAATATCATATCAACTATTTATGGTATTATTTAATTGTCAAATAATTTTTATTATATTTTATTAAAATTTTAAGTAAATTTAATATTATGTTAGTTTAAATAAATATAACTAAGAATAAGAATAAGAATAAATTTTGTGACAGTTAAATAATAATATATAAAACGATACGAGGACATGGGCCACAGAGCAAATTGCATATATATTACCCCCTGATAATATACAAAATGATACGAGAACATGGGCCACATAGGACATGTTGACCCCTTCTGTCTCTTCTGTCTATATAAACCACACAAAACAAATTGCATTTATATTACAAATGATGCTACTGTTTTAAGAAATATATATTAATTTATAAATTAATCGTTCATGTCAGTTCTATCTACAATAGTAACAATTCTTATCCTAATACAAAATTGCAATCGTTGACACAAGTTTGACTGATATTTTAAATTTTTATTATATTTTTATTACAGTCAAGACAAAATTGCAGACTTTGTCAAATAATTTTTATTATATTTTATTAAAATTTAAAGTGAATTTAATATTATCTTAGTTTAAATAAATATAAATAAAATAACAAAGAATAAATTTTGTGACACTTAAATAATAATATACAAATAAAAAATATTTTTTTAGAATATTATAAATTTAGGGATTTATAAAAATAAAAGAAAAATGGTTGCAAGTAGATGAACCACAAGTGTTGTAATAAATTATCACTCAATATTTAGTAAGCTAAAAATACATTGAAAAATCGGAGACTTTATGTTTAAATTATTACTTAGAACTTAGAAGTCAGAACGATGGAATTCTTTTACTGTTAATTTTTTTAGTTGAGTATTTTAGATTTATATATTGATGAAAATAAAAACATTTGACAAGGAGAAATACACCTAAATGTTTCGAAGGAATTTATAAATCATGAAATTAGTCCATATCACTCTTATTAGATTACTTGAAATTAAAAGATAGAGATAGACCCACAATAATATTTGATATGCAAAAAGTTAGTACCAATTTCAATGTTGATTGATATAATGTCGACTTATGTGTTAGGGATTAAAAAGGGATATTAAAGTCTTTTTCAAAAAAGAGAGAGAGAGAGAGATACTGAAGTCATACCAACAAATGTAACTCATAGAATGTGTGCAAGTCATATTTATCACAATTAGCATGAATATTAATGGTGGAAAAGACTTTTAAAGACATTTTTAAGTACATGCATGATCTACATATGTTGAAAGCTTAAATGAACAACTTAAGAGACTTGATATAATTAAAAATGGGTGTGCTTAAGCTTTTCTTGAATATCCAAAGGAGACTATATGGTACCTATGCTATGTATATTTCCTAAGGTTTAAAGAGAAATTTAACACAACTCTAGGACAATTGCAAACTATAAAAACTAAGAAGAGAGCAACATTAGACTGGTGTGGTAGAATGGACAGTAGGAAGTTGTCTTCTCATACTAGTGGATTAAAATACAGAGGAGAAACTTAATCATAGTGATATTGTTAATAGTATTTATAAACAATTGATGATAATATGATGTGAATATTTAGGTTACTTGTTAATGGAAATCATACATGAAATACATATACGCCATATTTGGCAATCAGCTTATTGCATTAACTGTTAGCTGATAGCTGATTATATCAACTGATTTGACCAGCGGATTGCATTAGCTGTTTTTTAAAGATGTTTAGTAAAATTAGTTATTTAGTATTACCTGTTTATGTGTAAAATGACTTATGAGGACATGACTTTAAAAAAAATTATAAGGGTATGAATATTATATATCTTAGTATTTCATTGAATATTCTTATAAGAATTTAGATTTTAGAGAAGTCACGTTCACCTGTACTATTTCATCATCTATAAACAATTTATGCAACTCTTTCTATTTTTATTTTCATTTAAGGTCAACATTTTATTTCTAACATATAACTGCATAAAACAATTATAAGAACAAACAATGTTCCTAAAACGTAGGTATCTAGGAACCTCAATTAAAGGTACAATTGAATTTTGATAGTTAAAATTTTGGCTGATTGATGAAAACGCTCCTATATAGGAGCGTTTTCATTTTTGGCTGTTTATCTTAAATCAACCATTGGATCTACTGCTCTCCAAATAGTTTTCGTAGCTGTTTGAAGAGTCAATCAGTTGAAGACAACCAATCAGCTAAAAAAGTAGTTGATTGGTTGTCTACCAAACGACGTCATTACGTGCATATTGATTGTCAAATGTCAAAGCTACAGAGGATCATACCCATTCTTTTAATCAACAAAGGATAGCGGGGCACGTTCGACCTTGCTATAGAGCGAGCCAGAGTGGGATCTTCGTCTAGGGTCTGGTTATAGCTCCTATTAGATCAAACAAGACGGTGGTTAGGGGATGGTGAGGCTTTGCGAAATTGCTTGGTTATTTCTAACGTATCTCTCTGACGTCTAGAGTTTGGCACACCACACGTCCCATCTGCTACCTTCCTTGAGCCGACTGACAAATCTGCTACAGTGCAGGAGAGGCAGTCAATCTTTTCTACGAAGAACCGTTGGTAATCCGCTTTAAAACCTGCTGAGTCTATTAATACAAGACACTTTGTAGCATCCCACTCCCGCAGGACCCGAACCCGACATCTTGGGTGATATCAGAGTCCGTGCCTCACGAGGGTGGTATGCTAGAGCACTCGAATACAGACAAAAACTCAGTATATATATATATTTTTTAATATAATCATATGCGCGAAAATCAGTAGACAATTTGGGCCCACTTTAATTTGTAAACATTTCCAGTCATAACGATACACTCAACAGTATTGGAAATAGCCATTCCATGTACAAAAATCCATGACCAATTGGGCCCAATTTTATTCACAAACATTTTCAGTGAACACATTACAATCAATAGA
>JAOSBL010000004.1:4758137-4769202 GCA_027568915.1 Erythroxylum roraimae | reverse complement strand
ATAGTACTATATATGTAGCCATACTTACTAAAAGCAACCATATAGAACTTTTGCTTTGAGCATATGCTTCTACATTTTTGTTGATGATAAAGAAGATGATGCACTCTCGTTCTGTGTTCTTCCTCTGAATAACATTTTTCTTTTGACTAGAATGAGTTCTCTGATGATTACCAAAGCTCTTTGTTTGATCATGATGTGTTTTAGTTCCTCAGTTAAAGCTTCACCTCCTTTGCTAAACCTACCGATAACTTCGTCTTTTGTGGAAAACTGATCCTTTATAAAGAACCAGCACATAACCCTAAACAAGAAGTGGAAACAATAGTTGGAATAACGTTATTAAAACTGAAACTTGACATTTATAAAAGATTAGAAATGTTTATGGTCACTAAGGGACATTTTCTTCTTAGTCCTCACTTCATTTTAAAGTGGAGACACCTATAGCTGTTTTCTTCTTGTCCTCACATCTTTGTAGCTATTTTCTTCTTATCCTTACATCTTTAATGTGGCATAGAGCGGAGCATAGAGTGAAGCCTACGTTGTAATCAATTTATAGTTGTTTTCTTCTTGTCTTCACATCATTTAATGTGGCATAGAGTGAAGCCTACATTTTAAGAAATTTATAGTTGTTTTCTTCTTGTCTTCACGTCATTTAATATGACATAGAGTGGAGCCCACCTTAAAATCAATGTATATCCCATGTTAGTTTAATAAATGAACTGAAATATTAAATCCATTTGTACGCCTGAGTTGAATTTGATTGTATTTAACAATTAACCATTAAATAAATTAGAATCCAAGTTGAACATTAGGCATAATAAATAATCGAACCTGGAAGTTGCATCCTGGGTAGCTTCAGTAATTAAAAAGGAGTTGGGAAGTGTTGCTGGGTTGTTAGTAGATGATGTGCAACTGGGTCTGACTAAGATGTTAGTTGACGTCCAATAGCAACCAACTCATTATCATCTAAGTCTAACACCCAAAATGCTTCAAAACTCTCTATATATTAATCTCAGCTGCAAAATCATCAGTGCATTCATATTCTTTGTATTTATAATCCATATTTATAATATTATAACAATAAAGTAATTATAATATTTTTTAGAAATTGTTTTAGTTGTCACATGTTTATTTTGAACCATGTTTAGCATTTAGTACTTTGTAGAAATTGTTGTGATTGATGTCACTTTTATGTTATTACCTTTAGTGATGGAAGGCTTGAACAATGTGAACGATTCCAATGATTGTATGGAAGTAAATGAAAAAGATGGGGTATGGAATGATACTATAGAGATGTATTTAATCTCCTTGATGGTTGAAGAAGTGCAGAAGGGAAATTGAACGACTACTACCTTTTCCAAATCTGGTTGGAAGAATATTAAAGCAAGGCTTCAAACAAAATTTACTAATGAGTATACTGATACTCAATTGAAGAATAAGTATAATGGATTAAGGGCTAGATTGAAGAATTTCAAGAAATTACTCAAAGAAACAGGAATCGGTTACAACTCTTTTACTGGTGAAGTTAATGCTACAAATGAATGTTGGGAAAATCTATTTAAGGTAAAATATGTCTTTTGTTTTATTAATATATCATATTATTAATATTCATTCTCATATTTCTTTTTCATCATTATAGGTGCATAAAATGGCTCACAGATTCAAGAAAAAAGGATGTAAGGAATTTTTATACTTGTGTCATATTTTTGGAGATACTACTGCAACTGGTGTGCATGCACATCCATCAACTAAATCTCCATCGAATAATACAAAAAAGGAACATGGAAATGATGTTGATTAAGATTACTCGTATAATAAAAAAGCATATCAAGATAAAAGTTTTCCATCTAAGAGAAAGAAATCTCCTACGAACAAAAAGGCAAAGAAGAAACATTCTAACATTGTAGAAGAAGCCTTAGTTATACTTGGTGAATAATCAAAAAGAAAAAAACGATTGACTTGAGAAAAAATTAGGTGAAACATCATCCACTGCAAAGAATAGATCTCAAGAGTCTAACACAATGATGGAATGTCTGAATTCCTTAAATGAATTAGGTGTTGACGGTGTGCAATATGGAAAAGCTATAAAGGCTTTACATGATTCTCTACTTTATAGGGATATTTTTATGAAGATGACAGGAACGAGGAGGCTGGATTGGATTATGTCGCTTTAGTTATACTTTCATGTTATTGCATATCGAATTCTTATTGATTTAACACTTTTATATTAAGCAGTATTGCATATTTTGAACATTTTAAGTTTGTGCTTTGTATGAATATTTGACTTAATTTTAAGTCTATATTTTGTTTGAATATTTTTTTCTATATTTGATTAAATTTACTTGATTAAATGTTTTGTTAATTATTTAATGTTGGCATTGTAGATATATGGATTTCTTATCAGATTTCGAATAAGATTATGATGACGAACAAAAGAAGGTACTCATTATTTCTATAGCTGGGGGAGAGAACAAATATTGTCATTTACAAAAGCAACTATGTAGAACTTCTGCTCTACCAGGTCATGATTGGATATTAGAACTTTTGAATGGGAATCCTATAAAGATTTATGAAAACTTAAGAATGAGAAAGATAATCTTCTTGAGCTTATATGATGAGTTGAAGAGTTTAGGAGGCTTAAAGGCAACAAGTCATTTGACTGTGGAGGAACAAGTAACAATTTTCTTGATGACTATAGGACATAGTGAGATAACTAGAGTCAATGTAGAACGCTTTCAACATTCAACCTTGACAATTTCAAAGTACTTTCGTAAAGTATTATATGTAGTTAATCATCTTGCTAAAAGAGTCATTACTCCACCATCTTTTACTAATACACCTCATGAGATTCAACATAATTCAAAATTCGTTCCATTTTTTAAAGTACATTCATATATTTAATTACTATTTTAATTATGTCCTTGTGATTAATAATTTTTTAATTTTTAGGATTGTATAGGAGTAATAGATGGTACACATATTGATGCACATATGTCGAACGATGAACAAATACCATATATAGGCAAAAGAATTAATCCAATCCAAAAAATTATGTATTGTTGCTCATTTGACATGCGTTTTACATATGTAATGACTGGATGGGAAGGTACTGTAAATAACTCTCGAGTTCTTTTGGAAACAGTGACAAATCCTACGAATCAATTTCGTATGCCTCTACAAGGTATTATATTATTTTAAATAAACATGGTAATTATGATTCATTTTTAATATCTTTTTGTTAATATTATGTTCTTTCTATGTTAGTTAAGTACTATTTGGTTGACTCGAGCTACACTAATATGTTTGGATTTCTTTCACCATACCAACGTCAATGATATCATTTATGAGATTATAGAGGTAGAGGAAGACCTCAAGGTCCATAGAAATTATGTAACTACAAGCATTCTTCATTAAGAAATGTTATTGAAAGATATTTTGGCGTTCTAAAAGCAAGATTCCCTATCTGTAATAGTCTGTTTCCATACTAAGGGTTAGAACCTTAGACTATTACACATGAGCAATATCATTGAGAATTTATGAAATGCATTTCATTTACATGCATAATATTCGCATACACACATGAATCATGATTTAGAAACGTTGCAAGGATAGTATATGCACTTAATTGACATATTCTGGGGTATGAAAGGTTTTAAGTGATTATGATGTGATTGTGTGATTGTGTATTAATTATGTCTTAGATTTTGGTTTGGTGAATTACAATTAGTAATTTGGAATTAATTGTTACAATTAGGAGATTGATGAATTAATATGTACAATTGAACTAAAAAAATGTCAAATGGCACGACAAGTTGACACATGGCAGTAGAAATAAGTGACACTTGGCAGGAGGATTGAGTGACAAATGGCTTAGGTAATTGGGTGGCAAGTGGCTTAGGAAACTATAAGACAAATGAGCTAGTTATGGAGTGACATTTGGTAGTTTAAGAATAAGACATATGGCTTGGGTCTTTAATTGAAAAATGTTATGACAAGTGTCTCAACACTTACAATACACCTATACCCATGACACCCACACAGATGGAAGACGATTTTTCTCTTTTGTTTTTTCTACATGCTATCTTCTTCTTCCTTCTCTCATTATCGATATACACACTCAACCCTCACAACTTTGAGTTTTGCCTAAAATTTTGCACTTTGCCACTCCAATATTCTGTTGTCTTCATCTTATAGCTAAAACCCATTTCTATTCCCACTTGGTTCTTGTAATTTGCTTGCAAGCTTGGAGGGCTAGGATAGCTTGTTGATTGAGGTGTAGTTAGAGCTAAACAAGTATGTGAAAATTCTATTCTTTGTGGCATGTGTGATAGAAATCTTATGATGAATTAATTGGGATAAATTACAAGAGGTATTGATGATGAGGTTGTGCTAGAAATTAATGGAAGAATTAGTTACTTTTCTGTTTGTTTTTTATGCATAAGAGCAGTAGGTCAAAGGTTGTTATATGGATGACTTAGATTGAGATTTGAATTTTAATGAAGGTGGATTTATCCTAAAGAAAGGTGCTAGTGAAGTGTTCTTGAATTTGGAAAGAAAAACCCTAGGACTGCATGTATGATAGTGAATGATAATTTCTGTTTTGGTTTTTGACACATGAAAGATAGATATCTTATGAGTTGCCAATTGGATATTTTTTAGTTGAATTGGAGATGAAATTGATGAGGAATTGTAGTATAATTAATGGACTATGATGAAGGTACTTTTAATTTGGTATAAAGATGTGAAAATTTGGAAAGAATTGAAGGAAAATGGATAAAAAAACTTTCGGGTCACTCATCCCACGATCGTCTTTGAAATGGAAAATTTCTGTTTTGTGTGATTGTTGAACTAACTAAGGATAAGTCACTTTACTTTGGTGCATTTGGATTTAATTGGAGCTTGAAATGAACCTAGTTTGATGTTGGATTAATTGGTTAAGGGTTTGATATGTCTGTGTTGTTAATTAATGTAATAACTTAAAGAATGGATTGTCTTGATATCAATGTACTTAAATCTGGAATTTATGAGTTGTTAAAGTTATAAAAGTGTTCTTATGAATGCAAATGTGATTCAATGGATATGAGTCATATGAATTAGGTATGAATGAATGAGAATTGGGAAAATTGAATGAATATATAATGTTAGAAAAGGATTGGTGAATGTATGAATGATGAATTTAGAGAAATCAAACTTACTTAAGGCATAACCTAATTGCAAACAAGTTATGTACAAGCTATAATATTTAAATGATTAAGACTTGTGATTAAGGATACATACCCGTGAATAGTCAATTGAGCATGTATTAGACATGACATATATACATGTGCATAGTTGAATAATTATGTGATTGATCAAATTAGTAATATGTGAATTATGTGTGTATTGCATGATTAAAGAACCACAAATTGATCGTCAGCATCCAGACATTGTCGGGTCATCAAGGCAATAGCTTAATTGGAGCGTACTGTGAGTTAACCTACATGTTGTCTCACTAAGAATAAATTGTTTAGATTGACTTTCAATTATTAAATTGTTATGTATATGATTGTCATGATTCCGGATATTGTTGGTCCAAGGAGTTTGATATTCGGGATTGTATTGGAAGTGCTTTCTGTTTGTTTGTGAATATGGAAAATGTGTACTCAACTTAATGTTGAATGTCAAACTTAGATCTGATGAGTGTGATAAATAACTGTGCACATTGAATGAAAGTTATTGATAGCATATTATGTGAATTGATGCATTTCATCACATTGTTATGCATGATCAGATAAAGGAGTTGTAACTGGAGTGACCAGTGTGAAAAAGAGCTTAAAGGTCATAAATGTGCAAAAAGAGCCACAGGCTCAGTTATTAATGAGCTCAGTATCCACAATAGGTACGGGATAGAATATAAAATGAGCCCGATATCTACAACAAATATGGGACAATAAATAGGCGCTCGGTCGCAACAAAGTAAATATGGATGGAGTCACATGTGCATTTGCATATGCAACTTGATATGTATCATATGTATGACTGAAATGAATTATTGAATTGCTTTGAAACAGTGTTATACCATGGTTGTATACAAGCTGTACTTGTTAGGATTTGATAGTATGAATGATTGTGATGAATTATTGAATTGGTCAAATATAGTGATATGCAATTTGTGTACAAGATGTATTTGTTTAAATGTGATCAAAAGTGATGTGGTGTATAAGTCTAGAATAATGTGATGTATTTGTTGAATTTGGTTATACACTTGTGGTTGTTGCATTTTGACTTGAGTGAGCACATCGATGATGGTTCACTCACTGAGTTCGTAAACTCATCAAAATTGCACAGTTGATTTTTATGTGCAAAGGAGAGCTAGCTTCTAAGGCAATATAGTAAAAGTATAGTACCCGTGTTTTGGGGACAAAATGGCTCAAAGGTCTGGTCAGCTGATTTTGAAGAGTCTAGTTAAAGTATTTTAGTCTAGCATCCCATTTCAGGTTGAACATTTTGTATGGAGATGTAAACTCTCGCATAATATGTAATGTGTATACATGAGTTATAAATTGTAATGACATAATGAATGTTATGTTTGTGAATGAAATGAGAATGCTTGATCTTTTGAAGATCTTGTGATATATGTGATTCCATAAATAAGATAATGTGTTTGCTTTAACGTGCCATTCCCATAGGGTATGTGCTCGGATATACTCTGGTATGTCAGGTATATGCTTTATTAGAGTGGTATGTTACATTTTTGGTATCAGACCATAGTTTGGCATCCTTAAGGACATATGGGAATAGTTTAACATGACATTTAGCGAGAGACTCGTATAGTGATCACAATTGTTGTTTGGTATAGGTCATCCACTATAAGAGACCGAGTTATGGAATCAGCTGACTTTGAGTCAATAGGAGCCAATAAGGAGTCTCCTATGCCCCAGTCTGAACAAATGCCTCAAAGAGTCCCTGAGAAGAGAGATAGAAGATATGATAAGCTCAGGAAGCAGGGGGCTGTGGACTTTTATAGAAGTACAGCCCCTGCTGAGGTAGAGGGATTATTGGAAAGGACAAAGAGGATATTTGATCAAATGGACTATGAGTCTGATTTGACCATATAGTCTCGTTACTCCAAGGTCCAGCTTACCAGTGGTAGAAAACTGTTCCTAGTAGCTTTACCCGATCTTGTATATTGACGTAGGAAGACTTCTTGAGGGTCTTTAAGGAGAATTATATGTCAAAGATCTACCTAGATAGAAAGATGAAAGAGTTTCTTGACCTGAAACAGGGGAACCTCACTGTAGCTGAATATGAGGTACGGTTTAATGAGTTACTGGGATATGCTACCGCTTTGATCCCAATGGAGGAAGACAAATGTATATGGTTTGAGGATGGACTGAATATAGAAATCAGAATGAGATTGGCCATTACCAATTTCAGTAACTTTATTAAGCTATGAGCTGCTTCAATCTGGATTGAGTAGTTACTGAAGAATGAACGAGGAGAGTACAAGCAGGAGTTTAGATTGAAGAGACAAGGTGAGTTCCAAGTTGATTCTGACAGAAGGTTCAACAAACGCCTGAACAGACCATCGCGATCACAGCCGAAGTCAAGACAGACAGCGTTTAGGCCGAGAGGTGGCTTTGTCTATTCTGGTAGAGGTTAGATGTCTGAAGGACAAACATATGGTGGGCAACCACAACAGATGCCCAACTGTGGGCATTATGGGAAGAGACATAGTGGAGAATGTCGGAAGATATTGGGAGCCTGTTTGTGATGTGGCTTTTTTTAGCATCAAATCAGAGATTGTCTTGCCATTGTAGAAGCACAGTTGGAGTGAGAGGAGGATCTGTAACTGAAATGACTGTCTAGCAAAGCAGAGCCAATGAAGCAGGACAAAGAGGTAAAGGTAGGGGTAGAACTAGTTCAGCAGGTCCTAGTGCCAGAACTAAGATGCGGAGCAACCAATCACAGTCTCAGGCTAGGATCTATGCCATTACCAAAAAAGAGGCTCAAAATTCCCCTGATGTAGTTGCAACTATGTTATATATCTTTAATTTTGAGGCATTTGCATTGTTAGATTTAGGGTCCACGCATTCATTTACTACCCCACACCTGTCATCTAAACTGCATTGTGAGAGAGAGATTTTAAAATGTGGCTTAAAAGTGAGTACTTCAGTTGGTAGTACTACAGTGAGTGGGGAAGTCTGTAAAGGGTTCATTATTCAGGTTGATCAGGCAAAGTTGGAAGCTAATTTGATAGTTCTACAGTTAAGAGAGATAGATCTTATTCTAGGTATGGATTGACTTACTGCACATAGAGCTGTAATGAATTGTTATACTAAAGAAGTAATTATTGAATCTCCTAATCAACAACGAGTGATATTTCGACGTATTAGTCAGACAGTGCTAGCTATATTAATTTCCTCAGTGAATTCCTTTAGATTGATTGGAAATGGATGTGAGGCTTACTTAGCCTATATAACTGATACTCGAGCTGAGCAGACAATTCAAGATATTCCTGTTGTCAGGAATTTCTCAGATGTGTTTCCCAGTGAGTTACCGGGATTACCCCCGAATGGGGAAACAGAGTTTACAATTGACCTTTTTCCAAGTACCGCTCCTATATCTATTCCTCCGTATAGGATGACACTTATGGAACTTAAGAAACTTAAGGCCCAGTTGCAGGAGTTATTGGATAACGGTTTTATTAGACCTAGTGTGTCACCTTGGGGATCTCTAGTTTTGTTTGTAAAGAAGAAAGACGGGACTTTGAGATTGTGTATTGATTATAGACAGTTAAATTGGGTGACAGTGAAAAACAAGTATCCCTTACCAAGAATTGATGATTTACTTGAGCAATTATAAGGAGCTCAGGTGTTTGCTAAACTGGTTTTAAGGTTAGGATACTACCAGTTGAAGATAGCAGAAGCTGATGTGCCAAAGAGTGCATTCAGGACCAGATATGGACATTTTGAGTTTTTGGTGATGCCTTTTGGATTGACGAATGCTTCGATGACTTTTAGGCACTAATGAACAAGGTATTTCAGCCTTACTTAGATTATTTTGTGATTGTATTCATAGATGATATTTTGGTGTACTTGAAGAGTAGAGAGGAACATTATGAGCATTTGAGGTCAATCTTATAGATAATGAGAGAAGCAATTATATGCCAAGTTCAGTAAGTATGAATTTTGGCTTCATCAAGTGGTGTTCTTGGGTTATGTAGTATCTGGATAGGGCATACAGGTAGACCCAAAGAAATTTAAGGCAATAATGAAGTGGGAAGCCCCGAGAAATGTGTCTGAGATTCGAAGTTTTCTTGGACTAATTGGTTATTACAGAAGGATTGTTGAGGGGTTTTCACTAATCTCAACCCCTTTAACAAAGCTTCTGAGGAAGAATGTACCTTTCAAATGGACTGAGGAATTTCAGAAAATTTTTGAGGAATTAGAACACCGATGTTAACTATTCCATCTGGATCTAGGGGTTATATTGTATACAGTGATGCTTCACCCCACGGATTAGGGTGTGTTTTGATGCAATATGGTAAAGTGGTAGCATATGCTTCGAGATAATTAAGACCTCATGAGTTTAAGTATAGTTCATGATTTAGAGCTTGCTGCGATAGTGTTTGCCTTGAAAATTTGGAGACATTATTTATATGGCAAGACATTTTAGATATTTATAGATCATAAAAGCTTGAGATATTTATTAAGTCATAAGGAGTTGAATATGAGACAACGGCAGTGGATTGAATTGCTTAAGGATTATGATTGCAAGATTGAATACCATCCTTGTAAAGCTAATGTTGTGGTTGATGCCTTAAGCAGGAAATCTAATAACAATGTGGCACAAATTCAGACATCGAGGTTGCCAAACCTAGTTCAACTAAGAGCATTGAATGTTGAGCAGAATTTGGGGCAGAATGAAGCATTGATAGCTATGTTGAAGCTTAGACCAGTATTGTATGAAAGGATTTTTTTTAAAAAAAGCTCAAAGTAAGGATCCAGAACTAGTGAAGCTTATAAAAAAGTTAAAATAGAATCTGAGTTCTAAATTTGAGTTGAGAGATGATACCTTATGGTTGAAGCAGAGATTATGTGTACCTGATGTTGATTATTTGAGAAAAGAAATTTTAGAGGAAGCTCATATGGCAGCTTATGCTATGCATCCTGTTACTACCAAGATGTACAGTACTCTGAAACAACATTTTTGACGGCCAGGAATGAAGAAGCAAGTGGTTGAATATGTTGCTAAATGTTTGACATGCCAGCAAATTAAGGTTGAGCATCAAGCTCCAATTGGAAAGTTATGGAAATGGGAGAAAATCACAATGGATTTTATTATAAGTCTACCGAGAACTCCGAGGCAACATGATGCCATATAGGTTATTGTCGATAGATTGACAAAATTAGCTCATTTCCAATCTGTGAGAGAGAACAATACATTAGATCAGTTAGCTCGGAGATATGTTAATGAAATAGTGAGATTACATAGAGTCCTAGTGTCTATTGTATCAGACTGGGATCCTAAATTTACTTCTCAATTTTGGGGTAATTTACAAATAAAATTGGGTACAAAGTTGGATTTTAGTACAACATTTCATCCTTAGACAGACAGACAGAGTAAGAGGACTATTAAAACTGTTGGATATGCTCAGAGCTTGTATTTTCGAGTTTTAAGGAGTGTGGGATGAATATGTTGCTCTCATTAAATTTGCATATAATAATCACTATCACAGTAGTATTGGTATGACTCCATATGAAGCATTGTATGGCAGAAAGTCTCGATCACCTCTGTATTGGGACAAGGAAGGCCTAAGGATTGTTGAAGGCCCAGAGTTGATTCAAGACACTGTGGATAAGGTAAAATTGATTCATAATAGGATTAAGGCGGCGCAAGATAGACAAAAGAGTTATGCAGATCAGCACCGGAGAGATATGGTGTAGCACCCCACTCCTGCAAGACCCGAACCCGACATTGGGGGTGATATCCGAGCTCGTGCCTCACGAGGGTGGTATGCTAGAGCAGTCAACACTCAGATACAGTCAAAACTCAGTATAAATTTTTTTTTGAATATGAACATATG
>JAOSBL010000004.1:4729987-4745346 GCA_027568915.1 Erythroxylum roraimae | reverse complement strand
ACTGTGTATTGACTGAAACTGCTTCCTTTTAACGCGGAACGTTTTAAAAAGAAAAAAAAAGTTATACTGAGTTTTAATCGACTGATGTGGTACGCCACCCTCGCGGGGCACGGACTCAGATATCACCAACGATATCGGGTTCGGGTCACTCGGGAGTGGGGTGTTACATTTAAAGGTGTCTAGACATGTTCTTTCTGTGAGTTTAAGTGAGATGATGTTGATACATCTGGGGCATGCCTTAACCTAATTTTCTACCGTCAAATCAAGGAAAAGAAGTTAGGGACGATATGCTTCGACCCTTATGTGACGCGATTAGCAAAAAGGAGGAGAGTCTTCAGGAGGTTACCACTTATGAGTTTGCTCAGTACAATAGTTGTCTTCAATTTGGATGTTATGTAGAATATGCACATGGTACATAGGATACAGGGATTGATAGGAGACATCTACTAACTAATAGGGTCTTGAACAAGCAGGCAGCTTTAAGAGCAAATAGGGATTGTCCTAACATAGTGGAGTAGCCACTGAAACAGGGCTCACCATCATCTCAAACAGGAGGAGCAGCGGAGGAGGAGACTTAGAATTATTAGGTAGTGTAGGATTGCCCATAATGTCAACACCACTTGGACACGAGGACCATCTAAACATTGCTTGACTAGAGAAGTTTATGGGCTAGATCTTAGGAATCTAGTGCACTATCCTGGTGAACCAGCAGGAGTTGTCAGAGTAGATAGCAAGATGAGAGCCCATGATAGACGAATGGAGGAGGTCTTATTACAGATGGCATGACACCTCGGGAAGTCTACACTACCTCCACCGTCTGAAGCGACAACATCAACTTTGCTCTATAGCTAGACGATATTCAAAGACCCAATGATCTTCCGACGACCAACATATCAGATTCACCGATTGATTGACAGTAACAAAGACAATTTAGATGTTTTATTAGGTTTTTCTTTTATCTTTCATTACTTGTATATTTGTATTATTTTCATTTGTTTTATTATTATTTTTTGTTTTAAAATTTATTATTGCGATTTCAGTGTTATTTTAATTTGATTGCTATCTTCTTTTAACTTTTTATACCCTTTTGTTTTATTTTGAAAGAACGACTGTCAATAATATCGGATGGACTCTTCACTAAATTTAAATGTGTAATTTTATTATTCAGAGAAGTACCAAAATATAACTTTCTCACGTTTAATGTTTACTTTGTTACTTTATTATTTCATACTTCTACTATATACATTAGGGAAAATTTACAATTTTAAATGTGGGGAAGGGGTTAATGAAAAACTCAAATTTCTTAAGATTATTATGATCTTTATTATTCATTCTTATTATCTAACATCCCAATTTAGTTAAAATCTGTCTGAAATACTTTAGGTTGTTATTGATTATTGAATTAAATTAGTAAGCAAAAGAATGAAAAGTTAGAATAGACTTGCTTTTATAATCCATATTTTTAGTAATCATTGAGATAGTTAATTTGATTGAAAATTGCATTTTATTTACACACATGAAGCTTATTTATGAGCTTTTGAGCCTAAGAGAAAATATATTATTATTTTATGCTTTTTAATTATTCGGTGTGTGTTATCACGCATGGTTAAATGATTCGAGAATTTGCTTTTATTATTCATTTTGAGACCATATTTTTAAACTAGATGCATTAAAATGATAAAGACACTTAAATTCAACCATTTATTTTAGCTTATTTTCTTTTATTATTATCTAACCAATCTTCTATCCATTAGGAGTAACCATTTTTTAGAATTAGTCATTTTCTTATTTGAATATAAAAACTTTGGTAGCCTTTACCCTATTTTTCTTGAGAACCTTTCATTATTTTTTAACCCTAAAGGAATTTATCTTTACTTAATTGCTTGGAACTTGGTTATATTGAGAATATTAAAGAAAATATCTAATATTTCTATAATTTCTAGTACGTAGTGACTATGATTTTTTTTCCTTCTTGAGTGCTTTAATCGTATAATTTTATATTCTCTTCAAAGTTGCTTAAAGAATTTCAAAAGTTGGAAATTATTTGTTGCTAGGTTATTAAAAAATAAAGAAAGAAAAAATTGTGATATTTGTTAGAGAGTAAAAAGAATTAATGATGTACTAATGAATTTATTGTTCGAAGGACTTATACTATAAAGAATCAAGTTCTATTCAATCTTGTTATTGTGAATTTTATTTAATGTTATTACCCTTTTTATTTATCCTCACCATACCTTTACCTAAGCCTTATTACATCCTACTTGAAGGACGTTTGCTTTTATTTTTCTAGGTTACTTATAATTGGTGGAGATGTGATTTTTTTGTAAGCTTATGGTTAAGAATCCTTCTATGTAATGATTTGAGAGTTTTTTTTTTAATGTTTTCCACCCTAAATACTTTGAGTGCAATGAGTGACTCCTTCGTAAAGGTATGGAACTTGTGCTTTTGATTTCAAAAAGATTATCAATATGATTGCTATTGATATCAACTTATGAAAGTTGGATAATTTGAATATAATTATATGTTAATTTGATTAGTATGATATAATGATTTAGGTGTGGATGGACATGTTAAGGTTAATAAGGGATGGATGTTTTTAAAATTGATGATTTGGATTATGATTTGCTTAAGGACAAGCAAAAGGCTAAGTGTGATGATGTTTAGTAAACAATTAGTGTACTATGTTTTTATGCCTATATTAAGTGTTTCTTGCTCGTTAATTGAGAATTTTACGTTATTTTTGCTACTTAATTTGTTTCAAGTGTATTTTCAGGTCTTAATTACCTTTATTGATCAAAAGAAGAAGAATTTGGGAGAAATTGTAGCATAAAACAAAAGAATTAGAGTTATTTTGGAAACACATGTCTGTGTGAATATTAGCACGCCCGTATGAGTAACATAAGTAGTCGTGTATGGAGACTGTGTAAAGTTTTAAAGATACTATTTTTGTCTGTATGGAGATACACACACTTGTAAGTAACATGCACGACCGTTTCCTTTAATCATTTAAGCTCCTGCGAATATGATTTGCAATTCTGAAGTGTTTTTGAGATATAAGTGACTCACGTGATAGTTTATAATTCAAAAATCCTAGTTTGACAATATAAAAGGCAATTATAAAGAGGAGATGAGGAAGAAGCAACTAGAGTCAAAAACTACAACCAAAGTTATAGTAGAAGACACAATTCTGAACTTAGGACGAGGAAAACACAAAGATACTTTAAGAAATCTGATAGAAAGCAACCTCTCATCAAGGATTCAAAGGGATTTCATTATTAAAAAAAGGGGACATAGTTATCTGTGGATTTTTTTTCTTTTTAATGCATCGTTTTAACTTTTGATGTTTATTTCATTTTCTATGTTTAGGAATTAAGTTTGTTTAGTGCTTAAGTAAGATGAACCCTAAGTTGTGAGGATACTTTGATTTCATACTTTATTTAATGCAATTTGATTGATTGATGCATTGAGACTCAATTATGCATTTCTATTCTTAAATTAATGTCTACGATATTAGTTTAATGTTTGATTTCATATGATTGAGATTGAGAAATCCTCTTGTATGAATAGATTTATCATAATTGGAAGGAGTTACATGTAAACCCAAAGATAGCTCGACATAAATCCTCTAAATTATGGTCAAACTTAATAGAAAAATTCACAAATTGGAGTAGTACAATCTTAGACTTTTTAACTAGAAAGAGAATTCAGTTAATCAATTAAGGATTAGGAGTAAATAGTCTTGAGAAAGATATTAACAAAAGATAGGCATTTTCACGGTCCGTGTTCAATAATTGAATTGCATGATAAAAAGGTAAAAACGTAAGATATCTTAGGGTGATTAATTACCCAAGTACTAGTTATTTGATATTGAATTAATCATTGTGATATATTTGTCTTGATTCATTATTATGTTAAATTTTAGTTTAAATTAAATCATCATCTTACTCGACGGTTAGATAATAGAAAAGAGACCATTACTAGTACTTGTATCCTTATGGGATCGATCTATACTTGTTAGTGCTGGTTATAACTACCCCATGCACTTAAAGTTTAAAATTACATTGATCAATACCATTTTTTGAGAAATTAATGCGTGTAGTAATAATAGATTTGCATTAAAAAACCAAAAACAAGAACAAAAGAAGATTTTAATGATGTTACGTCAATCAGATATACCGACATATTCGAGAGTCAAGAGTAATTGATTTTACTGTATTGATCAATAGCTCTTCACTTGATGAAGATTGCAAATTTCTTTAATATAGGTTTACATAAGTATAGTTAATTGTAAACTCTAACTAGTAAAGTTTAACACAACTTAACCATTTTCCAGTCTTAACCAAACTTAATTATGATCTATACTTGTTAGTGCTAGTTATAACTACACCGTGCACTTGAAGTTTAAAATTACATTGATCAATACCATTTTTTGAAAAATTAAGGCGTGTGTAGTAATAATAGATTTGCATAAAAAAAACAAAAACAAGAACAAAAAAGATTTAATGATGTTAGGTCAATTAGAAATAACTACATATTCGAGAGTCATGAGCAATTGATTTTACTATATTGATCAATAGCTCTTCACTTGATGAAGATTACATATTTCTTTAATATAGGTTTACATAAGTGTAGTTAATTGTAAACTCTAACTAATAAAGTTTAACACAACTTACCCATTTTCCAATCTTAACCAAGCTTAACTATGATTGTAACAAGTCCTAAAATTCTCCTAGAGTTTATATTTAACAAAACATGCATTTTTAGATAAGGTTGTCTGTCACAGACATGATCTAGGCCATGACCGTGTCCTATTAATTATTTTTCTCCAGAACATGAAATGAACTTTGGCATGCATATGTCCTCAAATCGCGGATCTTCTTATTTCTCTACGCACTAGGACATGACCTATGGCCTGACTGTGTCTCAATTCCATAGATCTTATAACTCTTTCATGTTCAAAACACAGTTTATGACATGGCTATATAATAGACTTTGTCTCCCTTTGAAAACATTTTACACTAATATATTCGTGTCTTCACTTTTAATTTCTATTAAAAAAATGCCTTGAGCCACTTGTGTCTTCTAAGTTGCGTTCACTCGAAGACTTTCAATAAGTTGTGTTGATCCAAAGACTTTAAAAAAACACACTCGTTCTTCCCAAAATACTTCAAGATTACACATGTGCATAATATTTCAATGAAGCATAAACATACACTAAAGAAGCAAATATGAGTTAAAGACTATTTGATTCTTGTATTCTGGCCCTCTATAGTTATTGTTAGAAGTGCCTAACTCACCCCCAAAAGCTAGCTCGAGAGGAGGAGGTTTGTACATTATTTTAAATTCTTGAATGCCTTTATAATTATCCGATGTGGGATTCCTGACACACCCCCCTCAGTCCAGAGCAGGACTGGACATCTGATGGACATATTGGGCAAAGGGACATAACCGGGCACCGCCCCAAACTATCGAGATAAATTGGCTCTGACACCATGTTAGAAGTGCCTAACTCACCCCCAAAAGCTAGCTCAAGAGGAGGAGGTTTGCACATTATTATAAATTCTTGAGTGCCTTTATAATTATCCGATGTGGGATTCCTGACAGTTATAAAGAATATTGTCGGTTAGAAAAAAAAATATTTTAATTGTGTGATTTTATTAGATGTCTTTTGATTGAAGATTTTAAGAAATTCATTTTTATGAAACATCTTTAAATATTTGAAATGAATGAGAAATGGACAAGTTATTGTTTAGAATATTTGTTTTCTAATTTTAAATTTTGTAGTTACAAATTCCTAGCATTCATCTTCTTTTAACTTTGATTAAGTTTAATGTTTTGTTATTGGTGGATGCCTTCAAATTTCTCCCTCTCTCTTTCTCAAGAGATTTTGTTAGACTTGGAAGTGTTTAGTTAGTTGAATCCATATAATTAGGGGGCTACGAGTGACTCAAGATTTTCGTTATGAATTGTTGTTTAGAGTTTCTCATCATATTACAAAACATTGTCACTTCCAGGAGAACCGGAATGAAATCGCCGCATACAGAATAATCCTAGAACGAACTGCAACAACTGAAGAACAGAATCAGAACCCAATAAAGGAAAAGGGGCATCTCGCAATTGGATAACGAATATGTTGTACTAAAATTGAAGCACAAGATCGTATGTTACATGAAGCCAACATGATGTTGTATCCTTCCAAGATATTCTCATACTCCCATTAGAATAAACCTCATCTCCTGAACTCCTACTTGTCAGTTGTGTTTATCGTCATCTATATTCCTGGACTCCCAACATCTAAATTTAACTTGTAAAGGCCAAAATAAACATCGACTTCATCAAAATTCACATACAAAGTAATTCTCTTTTTTTATTTTCCAATGGAGGCATTTCCTAGAGCTAATCTAAATGAACTAGCACACGTTTTCCAAGAATTCATTTATGTGGTTTTTGATGCAATGTTAACGAGGGAATATGTTCGTAAATACTCCCTTTTATCTAAAATAAAAGTCGTTTTAGAAGGATGTACACTTATTAAGAAAGTTAATGAAATGTTTGATATACCTTTATTAATTACATGTTGAAGTGCCTTGAAAATATAATCTGTGTAATCAAGACGTGAGAGAAATTAAAAGGTAATTTTGGAAGTAAAATCATAAACATGTATAAAAAGCCACAAACGACACTTATTTTGAATAATTAAAATCTCTCTAAAACGAATTTTATTTTAAATAAGAGGGAGTATCGGGTAAAATGGGTGATGAAGTATTTCACCAAAGAAAACGACTGGGTGATGTATTTCACCAAAGAAAACGACTTGTAACAGAAAGAAAATATGATTTTCCCCCCCTTTACAGTACAAAATCCTGAAAAGGAGGGCATATATGCTCACCACCTCAGACATTCCAGATGTGACCATACCTCACCCATTCCGCAATTTGGTAGGTCACGATCACGTTTGAGCTCACCTGTGGATTACAATATAAAAAGGATCTCAGAGGTACAATTGGATTGTGCGTCAGAGCTGTTATATTCATTCATCTGGTTCTCCAAGGTGATGCTTTTATTGCTGTTGCACCATGTGTTTCTTTAATGATTTTTCGTCTAAATTATTTTCCGCGTATACATTTGGACTGCTGTTTTATTGGAAGATTTGTGGATGATATTCGTGCACTAGCTTTGCTTAGATCAGTGCTTGTGTAATTTACTAAAGATTCCACGATCCTGACAACGGAGACACAAACCTTTGTTTTCGACTATAAATTGGAAAGTTTAGGCTTTTGTTCTTCGCTCATCTATCGTACTTCTTCATGGGTTCTATAGGTTTTAATCACTTCCATTTTCTCTCTATCATTGCATTCCATCTGTCAAACATTCCACGTCTTGGTGGTGACGACATGAGTTTGTTGAAGATTTCTGAAAACTACGACAGTTTGCTAATCACAAAAAACCTGAAACCTTCTTGCAGGAAACTTTTTCGTGATGGACTCTGACGGGAGGGCAAACACACACAAAATAGAGTGCTTGCTCTTTGGTATATATGCTCGTCAAGTTCTTGATTATAGTGTTTATATAATCTTTTTGAGAAATTGTTGATTTTATGGTTTCTTGATGAATACAGACATGGATGATACCTTATACCCCCTGAGCTCGGGCCTCAACTTGGCTTGTCGCAAGAATATAGAAGGTTAGACCATAAACATTTAAAAGTGGGAACTAAAGTAGTGCTGACAATACTGTATAGTTAATGCGATTGAGAAGCCCTTTTCTTGTTCTTTCCGCAGAGTTCATGTTGGACCGGTTGCACATCGAAAAAAATGAAGTGCCCAGGTTGTGTTTGGAGTTATACAGGGAACACGGAACAACAATGGCGGGTTTAAAGGTGAAACCTGCATATACTTTGATGCCTTAGTAAAGTTCGTCTTCTTGTTCAACTTTGTTTTTGGAGGGCATATTCTATAACCATTCTCTCTGTTCTTAGGCTCTCGGATATGAATTCGACAACGACGAATTCCATGCATATGTTCACGGGAGATTACCCTACGACGCCCTAAAGCCTGATCCTGTCCTCAGAAATCTCCTACTCTCCATGCCACAGCGCAAAATCGTACGCGCAATTTTACTCCTTTCGTTTTACTTTCTTTTCTTGGAGATTAATCGCAAGACAAGTTAAAGCTATAGTGACCCTGATCATTTCAGATATTCACTAACGCCGATAAGGTTCATGCTGCTGAAGTTCTCAAGCGGTTAGGCTTGGAAGATTGCTTCGAAGGAATTATATGCTTTGAAACTCTGAATCCTTCTGTCCAATCTGTTGATTACTCGGATGAAACAGCCGAAAGAGAACCAGACCCAGATGATCTTGAAAGTTGTAACTCGGAAAGTTCAAGAGTTAAGTCACGAATTCTCTGTAAACCCTCTTTGGAGGCAATGGAAGCAGCTATTCGGCTAGCAGATGTTGACCCAAATAAAACGGTGAAAGTCTTTCCAGAACTAGTAGTGGTTTTGTCTTCTTAAGGGTTTTATGCTATAAGTTAATTTCTCTTTCGCAGATCTTCTTTGATGATAGTACTCGCAACATTGCAGCTGGTAAAGAAGCAGGGCTTCATACGGTTATAGTAAGTCCTAATATCAGAAGTTTGTATGATAAAAAAAGAATGTCCAGGTTTCTCCAGAGAAGTATGTTTTGAATAAAAATTATGTTGACTATGAAGGTAGGGAGCTCAGTCCTGGTGCCAGGAGCAGAGTACGCCTTGAGTAGCATACACAATATCAAAGAGGCAATACCTGAAATATGGGAAGTTGAAGGAGATGAGCAGCTGGAACAAGTTATCCCGACCAGTACTGCAGTTGAGAATGTAGTCTTAGCTTAGCTTCATATTTGATTACATATCCACACAAAGATCTCCTCAAGGTTAGGAGACAGTAAAGTAATTAATAGCTGGAAGGATGAAGCCGATTGAAATATCAAATAATCTATGTTTTTATCTTTACCTAACAAATGGCAAAGTGAGTAACGGACATAACCCCACCTGGATAAGATTGGGATGGAATGGGATGAAGCTGTCGTTGGTTTTGAGCAAAGAACAAAAACAAATATAAAAAGGAACAACAGAGGATGGAGCAAGACATTGCAAGAGATATTATTCAAAGTAGAAACATTGCCTTTTGTAGGCTACAGACTCAACAAACTAATACAATATTCTTATTGTGTACCAACAAATCTAGACTCTATCTAAACTAAATCATGACTTATTCAACTATAAGAAAAAAAGACTAATTTAACCTTACTAAATACAAGATATTTGAATTATTTTTCGCTGTTTGTGAAAATGTTCTTCAAGCCTTCAATCGTAGCTCTCTCCAATTCCAACTGCGATGCGATTTTTTTAGACAAATCAATTTGAAAGCACGTTTTCTAAAGCCAATTTTATTATTGATTGTACCATAAAATTAAAGCAGCGATCAGGAGTTTGAAGACGCAAATGTTACGTTATGAAAAAATTAAATAAAATTTAAAAATTTAAAATATAATTAAAAAATTATTTTTACTTATATAAATTTTAAAGTTTAATTAAAAATGTATTAAATAAAATTAATTTATTTATTTTAATTTATAAAAATTTATTAGTTTATAACAATCGATTAATTAATTAATAATTAATCATTTTTAATAATAAAAATTATTAAAATAAATTAAATCGTAAAGTTGAAAACCAAACTAAAAATAATTTACGATTCCAGATTTTTAGATTAGTTTTTAGTCATCCTTAAAAACATCATTTAGTGAAGGCCTGCCAACGTCCAATTGCGCCTAAAACAGACATAAGAATTACAAATTTTTGTAACTGGAGAATTTGCATTCGGTTTTTCTTTTTTACTCTAATCTTTGGTAGAAAAAGATTTTTTTATAGCAAGTTGTTTTATTTTAATTAGATAAATTTATTTAATATCTTATATAATATTTCTTAATTCATTATTAATAAAAATTGTTTTATTATACTAAAATAAATAATTTAAAAGTGACTTTTTATTTATCAATTAATATTGATTTTAAATATATTTTAATTATTAAATCAAATTTTATATGAAATTTATATATTTTGAAGATATTTAAATTTTAATTATATTTATCAATAATTATTAAATTTATTTTATTTTATTTAATTAAAAAATTAAATAAAATTATTAAGTAAAATTATATTATTCATAATTCATATTAATAATTAATTCTAGCTAATTAAATATGTAATATTACATTAAATTATTCATATTTCTTATCAATGAACATAATATATACTTATTCAATAGCAAATCAGATTAAGAAAAAACAAAAACAGACAATAAAATTTATTTTTATGATTTTCATAAATTTTGAAAATAGAAAGAAACCAAAATTAAAATCTAAAAAAAACAAACTCGAACAAACAATTTTTATTAAATTTAAAAACAAAAAATCAAAAATGAAAATGAAAAACAGCCCCTTAACTTTAATATAATATTATAATAATATTTTTAAACCTAAAACTTTAAACGAAAGAACAGCAAATTATGTCATTGAGTTGAACTTAGATAAGTTGTATAACTAGGGCTTGGAGACCGTAAACTTGGGCCACAAAGCGAAAGCCTACCATAAGAAAGAGGCATGTGGCAGTAGCAGATAGAGACAGAGTATCAGGAGAGAAAAGGAATGCGGGGCTGTTACGTATTACCCGCAGTACGGAGATGCCCGCCTTTGCAGTCTTACCACACAATTACCCTTCCTCTTATCTTTGTCGTCCAATCATCACCAGCGCCAATTCTCAACATCTACGACCCAAATCTGTAAATTTCGTTGCACACTCTGCTTCATTTGCTACTTCGGTAAACTATCTTCGTTCAAGCCCCAGACCTCATTGCTCCACCGCAGATTCCAATGATCTCGGCGAAGACAATTCCGATGATCATGACTCGTCTGATTCGGTGCAGAGGGATGGGGTTATTACTGAGATAGAGAAGCTTGGAAACAACACCAGGAGAATTCGTTCTCGGGTTGCTATTGATGCGAATCTGGAGACCATTTGGAGCATTTTAACTGATTACGAGAGGTTGTCTGATTTCATTCCTGGTCTTGCTCTTAGCAAATTGATCGAGAAGTCCGACAATGTTGTTAGGCTTTATCAGGTAAGTTCACAATTTTCCTTTCCTTTACAGCAAATACTGAAATAAGGCAAATTTGTCTCATGTTTGTGAATTTGATTCTTAGAACAGATTGGAATGCAAAACTTGCCGCTTGGTCTGAAATTCAACGCGAAAGCAGTTTTGGATTGTTATGAGAAAGATGTTGAGATTTTTGAGTTTGGTAGAAGGCGAGACATAGAGTTTAAGATGACAGAAGGTGACTTCCATTTCTTCCAAGGCAAGTGGTCAATTGAACAGGTGAGACTCAACTCCTCTGTGTGGATACTTAGATCTTGATATACAAACTGATGATGGAAATGGTGACTGATAATGCAGTTGGATAAGGCCGGGTCTGAAGAATCTGATTACTCCCTTGATCAAGAATTTCGGACAATTCTTTGGTATTTTGTGGATGTGAAGCCTAAGATGTGGTTGCCTGTTCACTTAGTTGAAGGCATACTATGCAAGGAGATCAAAATCAACCTCTTATCTATCCGAGAAGAGGCACGGAAGATGAGCCACAATACACTTAAATCTGAAGAACTAATTTAATCTTAGTTCTTAAAGGTCTCGGATTCTCAAAAATCATTATTGATTCATCTCTATATGTTCAACTTGGGAATATCGAAAAACTAATGGTACTTATTTACGTAGATGATCTCATTGTATAGGAAATGATGCTGACTCAATTGCCAAGTTAAAAAGACATCTTCAACAACTATTTCCTTTAAAAGATCTTGGTCCTTTAACATGCTTTCTTAGAATTGAAATGGCAACTTCTAGCAGGGGAATTTTTTCTTAACTAGTGCAAGTACATTCTAGGTCTACTTCAAGAAGTAGGGATGACAAATTCTAAACCTACTCTTATTCCTCTTGATAGTAAATTGAAGATTGATTCATGGAAAAAAGGCTCTCAAATGTCCTTACATACTATCAAAAACATATAGGAAAACTCATTAATTGACAATCACTCAACCTAATATCTTACTTGTCATAAGTCTTGTTAGTCATTTTATGCATGCTCCAACAACCTATCTTCTAAGTCTAGTTAAACGCATTTTGTGATACTTAAAGGGATCAATTGGTCGTGGAATTGTAATGTTAAAAAATGGACAAACAAACATTAAAGGCTATACAGATTTAGATTAAGCTGGAAATTCACTTGATAGACGATCTACTATGGGCTATTATATGTTTGTCGAAGGAAATGTTATCTCATAGAAAAGTAAGAAACATGTGGTAGCTCTATCTAGTGTATAAGCTGAATATTGAGTCATGGCAATTGTAGCTTGTGATTTGTGAACTTATGTGGCTTAAGAGTCTTCTTTCAAATTTAGGCTGCCCCTATACTACCCAATGACTCTACTTTGTGATAACCAAATAGCTATGCACATTACAGCAAATCCTGCTTTTCACGAAAGAACAAAGTACATTAAAGTTGATCGTCATTATATTCGTCAACAAGTTCATTCCAAGCTAATTAAAACTTGTTATATTCGAACTAATGATCAATTGGCAAATTGTAGGGGAAATGTTGAGATAATTTCTGATTGTATTTAGGAAACTTTTCATCATTTGACTAGGTTAAAAAGCCTTTGTGTGTGTGTATCTGTGTGTGTGTGTACACTTTTATTGTGTACATACGATGTATGATTAATGGAAAACATTTTTGCTTCCTAAACTTATCGGATTCAACTTTATAATTCGATACAAAAGGGGCCAAGATAATTACGGATGATTAGTTCCAAATTATTTACCCTCGCGGTTTTAACAGTTCCTACAGAATCATTTCAGAAAATTAGGAGAAGTTGGCAAGAGGATGAGGAGGTTCAAAGAATAATACAACAACTCAGCAAAGGAGAATCAAAGATCTCAGCTTATACCTGGAATGAGGAGTGTCTACTGTCTACAATGAAAAGGAAAATTAATGGTGGGAAATTCTATAAATTTGAGAAGAAAAAAAACTACTCGAGTTGTTTCATGATTCTGCGCAAGGTGAGCGTTCAGGATGCTTAGGAACATATAAGAAACTCCACATGTATTTTTCCTGGAGAAGATTACAGAGGGATGTGAGGGAAATTGTGAGGAAATGTGAAGTGTGTCAGAGGAATAAATATCTTCTAATTCCAGAGCAAATGTGGACAGAGGTTAGTATAGACTTTATGGACGGACTGCCTAATTTGGATGGATATTCAGTCATTCTATCGATAAGGGATAGATTGAATAAGAACGCCCACTTTATTCCATTTCGCCATCCCTATACAGCAATGAAGGAAGCCAAGGTTTTAATGGCCATTTCGCCATCCCTGTACAGCAATGAAGGAAGCCAAGGTTTTAGTGGACAACGTATACAAATTGCATGGGATGCCCAGAATTATTGTGAGTGGTAGAGATGCAATATTCACCAATGTCTTTTGGAAATAGCTCTTCCGATTACAAGGAGTGCAGTTGCATTTTTCCACGGTGTATCATCCTTAAACTGACAGGCAAATCGAGGTAATGAATCGTTCCTTAAAGGTTTATCTCCGTTGTATGATATCGAATGATCCAAATTAGTGGATCAAATGGCTGGCATTGGCGAAGTGGTTGTATGATACAACCTTCCATTATGCCATATCCATGTCACCATTTGAGGCTTTACATAGTTATTCACCTCCGCTAGACATCCCGTATTTGCAAGGAGATTCTCTTGCGTCGTTGCCGGTGGATCAGTCTAAAGGATCGGGAGGTCATGGTTTTAATGTTACAGTGTCAACTTTAACGTGCTCAATTTAGGATAAAGCAGTTGGCAGATCGTCATTGAAATGACAGAATTTCAGGTGGGAGAATGGGCATGGAAGGTCCTGATCGAAAGCTACAACTTAGAAACAAATGGGATGGTAGCAACATCTAGGAAACTTGCTTGGAACGGACAGCAAAAGATAATTTGGCCTACATGGAACATACTATGGCGGGGGAAGGCTAAGAAAGGATGTGGGAAGTAAGATGTGGGTGATGTTTTTTTTAATTCCAAGTTTACCGACAAAACCTTCTATATAAACAGAATGAAAAAGGCGTGCAGCGAATGAAAGCTGGAAGCTCGAGTTGAGACAATAAGTGACTGCCTTCTATCATCAGCATGGGTTGATCATCCCGCCTTTTTTGCTAGGAAACAAAAATGACCCAGAGAAATGTTTTTGTCCAAAAGAATGACCGATCTGATCTCCAAAATGCCTTTTTCTTAGAACCACTTAACATCAATGAAGCAACTTGCACATGTGAAACAAAAAAGAAAATTATCCAGATGACCTCCAAATCCTTCCCTCAAGAGAAACCACCATAACAGAAACATCATCATGATATTTACGTCGATCTCCATGAGGAATATCAAGAAGGTCATGAAAACCCATTCCTGCAACAGCCAATCAAAAGTCATCAGAAGACTGTCAGATGTGTGAATGCAGAAGTATGGATTACGGACAATTGTAAACATCAAAATGCAACTTGAATATGTTTACCACAGTATTAAACGTAGAGTTTTCTTTTTTTTTGCTAGTTTCTGCGAACCATCTCTTTTAGGTCATGTCTTAAGCAAGGATGTCAACCTTTATAGATATCACCTTTGCGGAAGAGTAAATGGAATATGTAGAAATACATTATCTTATTTATTTGGGGAAGAAACAGTAAAACTCTGCATGGCTGCACGATCTTTAAAAACAAAATATTTGCTGTCACTTTCATCCCTATGAAGGTTTCCATTTTGTCTTTTGCCACGCTTTGGACTTTTGCCAACAATATCTGAAGCCTTGAAAGTAAATGAAAAGGAAACTTTTGATGCTTACCGTTCTTTTTAGCAGCACGCAATAGAAGTTCTGCAATAAGATATTGTGCAGGGTCACCTTCAGGAACATTGTCCATGAACCATGTAACGTGAGCAACCACTTCTTCATTGCTGAAATACTGGTAAAGCCCATCAGAAGATAGAACCAAGAATCGATCATTTGAGGAAAGCCGGTGATGAAGAACAGAAGGAATGCAACTAATATAAGGCTGATTTCCGACGTAATTTATCCGAAAGGACTGCAGCAGAGCATCATTACAACTTGGCTGCACCCAAAAAGTCAAATCAGGTAAAAACACAAATTGCTAACGTAAGTATAAAGGTTATCTTACTGATTACTAAAATTTTTTATTTATCCAATTTAAAAAAATGTAAGGATAGT
>JAOSBL010000004.1:4712808-4726262 GCA_027568915.1 Erythroxylum roraimae | reverse complement strand
CCCCCCCCCCCCTCCACGGAGCATGGTGATACCTCCATTGGTCCGCGCCTATTCTTGCCTCTCTTCCTTGTAACATGTTTCTTCTTGCCCATTGCTGCAGCTCACAATTGATAATGTGGTGCTGAGAGATTCTCTACTTTTATATTGTTATTAGCTATTATAAAATATTAAGTCATTGATCATTTTTTATATAAATTTTTCTAATTTTTTAATATCATGTTTAAATTGTCTCTTTTTCTTTATGTAATTAGAAATTTTCCAAAAATATCATTCTTAAGATGTTGGAAAATTTCTTTAAAAATATTTTTAAAGATGTTCTAGCTTACTAAGTGGTTTGTCTTTATAACTCTTTATATCTTTTTAAAAAAACTTTCTCAAATCCTTTCCTCTTTTGTAAAGAATGCTCAAATTAAGTCGCTTTTTATTTTACTTCATAATGATTTTTGTAGGGAAGTTAATATTAGCGTATTCAAATTTTATGGATTGTACAATCATTTGTTTTGTAAGATTTTCTGGGGCAATATTATTGGTTTTACTTCAATGGATTTGATGCTCCATGTTTTGATGAAATTTAAATAAATGTAGTTATATTACTAATTTTATGGTTTTCTCTCTTTTCATGGAATTTTTCTTATACTATATAATGTTTTTCTCTCTTGTTGCAAAATATGTGCTTTATTTTGCAGTGACTTCTCTTTTTGTGAGTGTTACCAATTATGCCACAATGTCCACTTTAGATATCATATTAGTCTTCTATAGTCTTGTCTTTGTGTTGATTCAAAGGCCTTCTATTATTTTGTTGTGGTTTTTAGTTTTTAGTTTTCATTTTGTGTTTGTTTTAATTTTGTCAAAGAAAAACAAAAGCATGTTTGATTATTAATGTCAATATAATTATGTTTTTATTGCTAATAATAATTAATATTAGATAAATTTTAAAATAAATTAATAAATTTATTTTAATCTCTTATATAATATTATTAATAAAATTTCAGTAAATTATTATATTTTATTAAAATAATTATTTAATTTTCATTTTTAAATTATTAAATTTAAAATACATTTACTAAGTAATTATTAAATTAAAATTATTTTATTTTCAAAGTTTAAATTAATTATAAATTTGAACATAAATTAAATTATTCATAATTCTTATTGGTAATTAATATTAAATAGTTAGATAATACATATTTAATTAATATAAAATAGGATTATGACAACAAATAAAATAAAAACAAAATCAATTTTATGATATGTAAGTCTAAAACTAAAAACACAAACAAACAAATTGTTTACTTAATTTAAAAATAAAACCAAAAACTAACTTGAAAATTAATAATCCCTTAGTATTTGACTTTTAAGTTTTGACTATCCTTTATGCTCAAACTTCTTTTATGAGAAGGGAAAGAACAAAAAAGCCTTTTGATAATCTCCACGTATAGGAATACAATAGTTTTATGTTTCAAGTCCAGGTTACCATGGGAAGAATCGAATTTGTGAAGCCTTTTAAGTTAATTACATGGCCTTCTTTTCCCTGGGCCAATAATCACATACAAACGAGATCTCAATAACCTAACGAGTTTTGGATGTGACAGACAGCCTTTTCATAAAGTCCATTTCTGACTTTGATGCAGAAATTATGTGAGTTGAGTCTTCAAAGTTCAAATAATAAAAATTGATGGTGTTGTAAAGAAATTTGTTCGAAGAGATATAAATGATAAAAAATATAAATTGTTAAATTAAATATAAATATAAATATTTAAATTCAATTAAATTGAAATATAAATTTGATTTTTCTTAATTCAACGTTCATGTGCTAGAGTTTGGAACTAGACATATATACCGTGTTAGTACCGTTAATAGCTTGGAGGTTCCGTATGAAATGTATTATATGGACCATGTCAAATAGTATTTCGGTGTAGACCGTGTTAGTACCGTGTTAGTCTTGTTTCTTTCCTAATGTTGTTGAATGTTAACTTCAGCTCCTAAATGTCGCAAATGAACGTGGCGATGTCATAGCCTTGGCGGTTGAATTTAAGTGCGCGGTGCTACCACGTGGACAGGGACTAACGCTGACCCATGACGACCGTGATTGAGATGTTCAGATGTCCTCTAACCTTATTGCTGTACCAGTTTTGGATATACATTAACAAGTGTTGATAAAACTAGAGGGTAACAATTTATTCCCTTCTACAAAGTAGGTGTATTGCATGCGCAATCTACGGTAAATGGACTAGGCGAAGCGAAACCCGGTTAAGCAATAAGAGGCTCCTGCGTTAAATGATTGATGCAAAATCCCAGAAATGATTGGAGTGCAAAGAGCAAGATGGGTCCAAGAGGTTTGACTCGACTGGATGCAAGCGAGACTTTTGCCAGATTCAGACACCACCACCGCGTGCCCTGGTCCATACACGTTATACTCTTTCTTTTTCTTAATGTTGCTTCTTAATACAATATACGTTGTACTCGTTCTGGTACTGCAAATTTTGAGCTGTCGCCAAGTCTTCACCTTCTCAGAACCGCTTGTTCTTACTTGAAACAAACGTTTATCGGGAGCTAGTCCATTAAGGATTGGTCAAAACATCTTTCTTCCCACTTGCTGTCACTGTGACCTACGAACAATGCAGTAAGGGGACCTATAATTAGTGGTGAATATGCCATAAAGCAGGAAGTGCAATTAGCATTTTATTGACTCGTCCTTCTCTGTCCTCCCTGTCTAA
Organism: Erythroxylum roraimae; assembly: GCA_027568915.1. Lineage (NCBI taxonomy): Eukaryota > Viridiplantae > Streptophyta > Magnoliopsida > Malpighiales > Erythroxylaceae > Erythroxylum > Erythroxylum roraimae. The sequence continues at coordinate 4,723,545 of JAOSBL010000004.1, read as the reverse complement.
ATCACACGGCCTATGGTCAAAGGTCATTGAAATGTTTCATCTTTGGATTGAGTTTCAACTTTTCACCTTAAACGGAGGGGATTGAGTCCATAATTTATTGCAGATCATGGCATGCATGTTTTGGTAGCTGAAAGCATGATTAAGATCAATCAAATCCAACATTAATCAACAGTTATGAAATCTATGCTTTACTAATGCATCTTAATGAACACTGCCGCACGTTTGGGTGACAATTTATGGACAGAATAGGTCTAACACTCATCATTCATGGCCGCTCGTGAGTTGTCTTTAAGCGGAGAATGCGGAGATTGAAAAAAGTGGTTTTTATGTTCTTATGATTTGTTTTCATCATCTAAGATTGTAATTATTTTTATTTAAAATTTTATAATTCTTTGTCATTTTTTTTGGAGGGAATAAGTAATTCGTACACAAAAAAGAACTATATGTTTTTAATTCTTATTTTTAGTCAATATTAAAATGTATATACTTAAGACATTCATGTACATTTAAGGATAAATATTTATAAAGTTAAACATATATAAGGCTTAAAAGTGTAATTTACATAAAATATTAATACTTCAATTAAAATTTAAAAATATTAAATTACATGATTTATTAGTTTAATTATTATTTTTTACTTTTACCTTAAGGGATAAGAAAATTTATTAATTTAACACTTTTAGAATCTCGAAATGTAAGAATCTAACTTTAGGCAAGAGAGACATTTTGACAAAAAAAACTCAACAAATTGTAAAAAAAGCTCATATCTTTTTATTGAATGATGAAACATCTATTTATAGGCTTGTGTGGACAATTCATATCTTTTTATTGAATGATGAAACATCTATTTATAGGCTTGTGTGGACAATTTGTTGTAACAGAATAGGGAATCTGTAACAAATCTATCGGTTCTGTTATCAAGCAAAGAAAAGAAAGAAAATGAGAATAAAACTAGGATGGGTTAAGGAGAAAAGACTTGGACCATCTAGAGACTTGGACTAGATAAAGGCAACCTAAGGAGTTGGAAAGCCCATTAGGCTCATCCTGAGCCCAAGAAAAAAAAGTAATAAAGAAAAGAGAGGCCCGATCATCTTGTCTCCTAGTTAGGTCTCCTCATCGGGTTAGAGGTCTGGCAAAATTAGGGTTCCTTTTGACTCACCGCTGCAAGCTGGACGGAAGATGTCATGAATGACATCGAGCTTGAGTAACAGAGCGTGAAAAGAGTGATGCGAAAGGGCCTTCGTGAAGATATCTACCAATTGATCGCCTGACGACATAGCAAGGAGGTGGATGACCCTTCTCTGCAATTTTTCACGAACAACATAGCAATCGATTTCGATGTGCTTTGTTCGTTGATGAAAAATAGTGTTTTCTACTATGTGAATGGCTGACAAGTTGTCGCAGTAAAGGTATGTTGGCTGAGAATGGTGAACGCCGAGGTCTTGGAGAAGATATAACAGCCATTGGAGTTCACACATGATGGTGGCGAGAGCACTGTACTCTACTTCAGACGAGCTCTTGGAGACGATGGCCTGCTTTTTGGATTTCCAAGAGACCAAGGAGAAGCCAAGGAGCACACAATACCCAGCGATAGATTTCCGTGAGTCTGGGCAGGTACCCCAGTCGAAATTCGAAAAAGCACGGAGTTGGAGAGGAGGATTGGTCCAAAACAAAAGCTCCTGACCTAGAGATCCTTTTAGATATCCTAGAATGTGATGCTCCACCTGCAGGTGAAATTTGGTAGGTTTGTTCATGAACTGTGAGAGCTGCTGGATGGAAAAGGAGATATCAAGGCGAGTGGTGGTTAAATAGATAAGCTTTCCAATTAGGCAGCAGAAAGGCATCGGATCAGGAAGATGTTCGCTGGTTGAAGACAATCTGACATCCGAGGGCATAGATGTGGGAGTTGGTTTTGAGTGCACAAAGCCTGTATCATAAAGTAAGTCCAGTGTATACTTGTGATGCATAAGTTTATACCAGAGGATGACCATGCTAATTTAAGCCCCAAAAAATATCAGATTGGGATTGGTCAAACCCAGCTGAAAGGAGGGCAAAAGTCAGCTTGGAATACCATTGACGACTAGCCTGCTTCAGTCCATAGATGCTCTTCTTGAGATGACAAACGAGTTCTAGATGAGGAAGAACAAGGCCTGGGGGAGGCTTCATATAAACTTCTTCAAGTAAGTCACCATGTAAAAATGCATTGTTTATGTCCGGTTGATGTAAAAACCATTTTTTGTTTGCTACTAGTGCTAATAGAAGTCGTATTGTTGTTGTTTTGACTACAGGGGAAAAAGTTTCAGTGTAATCCAAGCCTTTTTTCTATGTAAATCCTTTAGCTATCACGCGACTCTTACATCATTGGAGGCTCCCATCAGCGTTATATTTATACCTGTGGACCCATTTACAGTCAATAGCAACCTTTCCTTCAGGTAAAAACTTGAGATCCCATGTTTCATTGTCTTGCAAAGCCTTTAATTTAGCTTGCATGACATCTTTCCATTCTTGGTGTTGAATTGCCTAATGATAGGTAGTGGGTTCCTATTAGGAGGTAAGTCTAGCTGAGAGAACTTAATGTGAAGGGGACAAATTGTCATAGGAGAGGACTGAAGAAAGAGAATGAGGAGAAGTAAAGAGAATTGTAGGATAGATATAAACCGGTGAGGTGAGATGGAGGTTTAGTTTGTCTTGTAGAGCGACGAATGGGAGGATTCTATAGTGGTGAAGGTGATGAAGAGGATGAGGGGTAAGGTTGGGTATGTAAAGGTTGCAAAGTGGTAGGGACTGATGGTAGGATATCATCAGTAGGTGAATTAGTATGGATAGGTAGTATAAGAGAAGGAAGATTTGAGGGAATCGGTGAGGTGAAGAAAGGAAATATATGTTCATAAAATTGTACATCTCTAGTTAAGAAGTACTGGTTAGAGTTGAGGTCAAATACTTTGTAGCCCTTAGTACTTGTAGAAAAACCAACAAAAACAAATTTCCTTACCCTTGTATCGAATTTGCCTCTATTTGCTTCTTTGACAACCAAATACTTTTAGGGAAGTGAAATCTAGATTAGTACCAAATAGGACATAATATGGTGAGTTGTCAGATAGGAGTGGTGAGGGAATACGATTACTTAAGTACACTGAATGTAGGAAACAATCTGCCCAAAATTTTGTGGGCAAGTTAGCTTGCATCTTTAGGGTCCTAGCAACATTAAGAATGTGTTAATGCTTTCTTTCAACTCTTCCATTCTGTTGTGGTGTTTCAATGCATGTGGTTTCATGCAAAATCTCCTTCTTTTTGTAAAAGTTTGTCATGAGAAATTCCATGTCATTATCACTGCGAATAGACTTAACTTGTTTGTCAAATTGTCTTCAACGTAAGAATAGAATCCCTTTATTAAGTCTTTGATTTCTGATTTTTGTTTCACCAAGTATATACATGTCATTCTACTATGGTCATCCACTATAGTTAAGAAAAATTTATAGCTAAGAAAAGATGGTGTGTGGTAGGGACCCCAAATGTCGATGTGAATTAGATCAAAATAAGCTTTTTCAACAGAAAGATTAGGATGAAAAGATAATTTTCTTTGTTTAGTAAAATGACAAATATCACATTGTTTTGTGTACTGAAAAATAACTGTTGAATCTTTTCTAGACAAAGTTTGTAGCCATTGGTTAGAAATGTGTCCTAGTCTCTTGTGCCATAAATTGTCTTGGGGTGAGGAAACATGACAAAGGATTGGGTTGTGATCTTGAGTTGATGGAGTGAGATAATAGAGGTCTTTGATTTGTTTAACAAAACCAATTGTCTTCATAGTTTTGATGTCCTAAATTTGACATAGATGACATGAAAAAATTAGTTGACAAGGAAAATAATTAGTAAGCTTGTTGATTGAAATCAAGTTAAAGAAGAATATAGGCACAAAAAGCACATTGGTAAGAGTAAGGGAAGAAATATTGATTGTGTCAATGTGTGTCACACGAACAGAATGGCCATTTGGTAGCCTGACAGTTAAGGAATCCATTATTTTGTAGGTTGTGAAGAGTTCTAAGGAACAAATGATGTGATTAGTAGCTCCGGAATCAAGAATCTAGGTGGATGACCATAAATCATAAGGCATATCAGGTTTGGATGTACCTTTTTGATCAGTAAAGACTGTGTTGATTTGAGGTGCACTGATAAAATTTTCCTTTGAGTCATTTTCCTTATGTAAAATCTGTAGTAATTGTGTGTATTATTCTACAGTGAGGTTGTAGTTTGCAGGATCTTGTCTAGACTCCTTGGCAAGGGAAAGACTTTCAATGTCTTAAAAGGGCCGGTCCAGGTGAGTTTCTACTTGGTTGACTGCTTTGAATCTGTCTTTATTGCTGTCTCTGCTTGTAAAATGTGGTCTAGAATTGGGTGAAAAATTAGGGGGTAACCATGTTTTTTTTGTAGCATTTGGCTTCTATATGACCTGTGTTTCCACAAAAGGTACAAATGGGTTGTTTTTGTTGGAAATTTCTTCTGGTATCAATTTTGTTAAAGAAAGCTTGTGGCTCAATAATCGTAGAGGGTAAGGATTGTTGCAATGTGATGTTCATTTGTCCTTCATGCTGTGCCACCACAACAAAGGCTCTTTTCATTTAACCCTTTTAGGAATCTGATAACATAGTCTCCATCTTGATAGCTTTTGAATGTAGTAAGAAAATCACAATAACATTGCGGTTCACACTTGCACTTAGGCATGGGTCTTAGATTAAAGAATTCATCCCATAACATTTTAAGATGGGTATAATAATCAGTTACTGAAAGATTACCTTCCTGAAATTGTATATTTCTTTTTAGAGGTCAGATATTCTAAATGAATCTGTTTGTGAAAATCTTCCCTCTAAGTTTCTCCAAACTTCCACTGCAGAATCAAATCACATAATACTTTGTGCTATAGAATCTAAAACAGATCTTAATAGCCATGAGAGCCCATTGTATTGCATCTTTCCCAATACATGAATAGGGGGTCTTCTTTTTGTGGTATTGGGATATATCCATCAACGAACTTCAGTTTGTTTTTTGACAGCAGTGCCATTCGGATGGATCTTACCAAGAGTGATAATTGGAACTTGTCAAAAGAGAGGAAACCAGAACCAAAGAAGGATTTTCACTAGGATGCAGGAAATAAGGACTAGCTGGATGGTCTTCTGGTCTAAGAAAATTTTGTATATGTGACTGATGTTGTGTTTGATTTGCAGCTATGCTAGCATAAGAGGGACCTGGAGCTCCTAACATGATGTAGAAGAAGGAAAGGAAGGGAAAAAGATGAAAAAAAAAGAAATCAAAATCAAAGAACATATAACTGATAAAGGATGAGGGCCAAAAAAAGAGAGTATCGAGCTACTCAAGGCTACGATACCATGACAAAAAACTCAACAAATTGTAAAAAAAAGCTCATATCTTTTTTTTGTTGAATGATGAAACATCTATTTATAGGCTTGTGTAGACAATTTGTTATAACAGAATGAGAAATCTGTAACAAATCTATCGGTTTTGTTATCAAGCAAAGAAAAGAAAGAAAATGAGAATAAAACTAGGATGGGTCAAGGGGAAAAGACTTGGACTAAAGCAAGGCAACCTAAGGAGCTGGAAAGCCCAGTAGACTCGTCTTAAGCCTAAGGAAGAAAAAACAAAAGAAAGAAAGAAAAAAGAGGCTCGATCATCTTGTCTCCCAGCTAGGTCTCCTCATCGGGTTGGATGTCTGGCAAAATTAGGGTTCCTTTGGACACATTTTAACTTTAATCCAAAGTTTTGAAGAGGACTTCAAATATTACTATAAAGGTGACAGTTTGTTTCATAGGCACCTTCGTTTAGTGGACTTGGTTAAGCCAACATTTAAGGAATTTATAAATTTATAATTGCTATATTTTAAATTTGTAGTAAATAAATTATCCGATGTGATTAAAAATAAATAACAAGTTTAATTTAATTAATATTTATAATTTTAAAAACTATTTTCTGTTAATTGGTTAACTTTTTTAAAATTTTAAGTGAATTAAAGTGTCTTTTTTAAACTTAAAAACAAATTTGTATGTTGAAATATTTCTTAAAACATAACAATAAGTATAATTAAAAGAAAAAAGGTGATGGCTGCTTAACAATTGCTCGTAGAACCACGAGGAGGAAGCCAAAAGTGTCAATATCAGTGGTAGATATGAATACATAGATAATTAACAAGACGGTGGCTCCTTCGCTCTCAAAGACTTGCATTGCATGCACAACTACGCAGTTTCTGCGTCAACTAAACTTTCCTCTCCTTAAAAGGCCAAATGAACCAAAAGCAAAAAAGAAACCAAATGCAAACATTTTTATCCAACAAAACAGAAAACAAAAAAAACACAAAGGTTTCAAGTGTCGCTTTAGATGACTCTTTTACACGTGACTTAATTCATTTTATTTTTACGTTTTGATGCATGTCACTGTTATATGAAAAGGAGACGAGAGAAATTAGAGATTGAAAAACAAGTCAAGCTTTCTATTTTACACGAATCTAAGAATGGTGTTCAGAAGTGAACAAATCTTGAGATTATACATCCACGGCCCAAACTTTGCGAGAAGGGATAAGACAAGAGATATACATGAAAAGTATAAAATAATTGTTTTTTTTTGTTGATCCACGATATATTTTAGGAAGGTTTCAATTATGAATAGATACTTTTAAGTCATTTATTCTCAGATTAATTTTTGCTCGCATTAGGTCAGTCTGTAAGAGATAAAGTGCTAGCCAAATAAATTTTTCCATTATCAAAACTCAAACTCAAGAACTCTAATTAAGGGATGCCAATGCTAAACTACTCACGCCAACACGTTAGGTTAGTATAAAATAAGTGTTGACACTGCAACTGACTCTCTAACCAATTTGCAGTATCTTTAGCACATATGATTAATAATCATAATAGTATAGTAAATCAGAGGGCAAAAACTGAAAAGAAGAAAGGAAATTGGTGTCCCCGGTCCCCACCTCCCATCAAGTTTTTGCGGATGCTGCCAATTTATTGACTACAACAGCACCAAACAGTCAACAATCATTTGCAAGACAAACTAATTAGTTTAATTATATATATATATATATTTTTGGTAAATCTTTACCTTTTTAATTATAAATTATTTATTTATATTTTGCTTGTTTTACTTTTACCCTCGCAGACCATTTGAAAACCCCAAGAAAGAGACCCTACTCTCCTTGATGAACTCAACTTTGATTCTTCATCATCACACCAAATCCCACATTTATTATATAAAATCATTTAATTAAACCCTGTACCATTTGCTAAACTAGATGCCCACATTTGCCTCTCGTCAACCTTCTTCCTTTCCACTGTTTTCCCTCTCAATTTTCACACATTCTCTGTAAGCTCCTAAAACCTCTTTCTGGGTATTCTTCTGCTTTAATTCTTTTATTTCATTAAGTGATATAAAGGGTTTCTGGAGCAGTTGTCTATGTCATAGTTATTGAATCATTTGTGGTGTTATCAATCTGGGTTCATGGTTTAATGGGAAGCTCTGTCAGATTCCACAAAATTTCTAAACATGGGTTTTGCGTCTTGGTTTGTATCTGATGTGTTCCATTTACTGCTCCTTTGAGACTCTACCTTACTAGATCTGTTTGGGACTGTGCCCGATCCACTGCCTTATTCATGCTTTACTACTCTCCACCGAGGTCAGATCATGGCATTTTGTACTCTATAGCCATTGCCTTTTGCTCTTCGTATCCTGTTTTTATTGGTTTTGTTCCAATTGATGTTCAAATTAAGTTCTTTTACATTAATTTGTTATCCAAGGCTTTGGGGTTTTAGTTATAAGCGGGTTAGTTCCCTTTTTTACATCAGGTTTTTAGGTATTAATGCTTGGAAGTACTATAGTTTGATGATGTATTATCAGCTGAAAAGTTATGAGGTGGTTGGGAGGCTCAGTGTGTTCCCGAGACTTTGTCTGAATTTTTCCATCTTGTATCTGCCTATGGTGCAAAGTGAAATAAGCTCTCCGCATCGATTATCTTTCCACTCTTTCTTTTGAGGTCCATAGTGCTAAATGGGTAACAACACTTCTCGTGTTGTTGGTTGTTTTATGCCCTCCAATGGCAAACATGGTGTTGATTTGGAGTTCTTAGAGCCATTGGATGAGGGTTTGGGCCATTCATTTTGTTATGTTAGGCCATCCATTTTTGATTCTCCTGCTATTACTCCTTCAAACTCTGAGAGGTTCACGGTTGATTCCAGCACGTTGGATTCAGAAACATTTAGTGGTTCATTTAGAAATGATACAGTAGATGATCCTTCAGGTTTGCATAGACCAACCAAAACTGTCCCTGAAACTACATTTAAAACCATATCGGGTGCTTCAGTTAGTGCTAATGTGAAAACTGCTAGGACTTGTAACCAGAGTGCCTTATTTTCCAGTGATGTGCAAGAGCCTGCTGCATCATTTGAGAGCACTGCTTCATTTGCTGCAATCCCTTTGCAACCCTTACCTCGGGGCTCTGGACCTTTGAATGGCTTCATGTCTGGGCCCCTTGAGAGAGTATATGCTTCAGGTCCTTTAGATAAGGGAAGTGGCTTTATGTCTGGACCAATAGAGAAGGGGGTAATGTCTGGTCCCCTTGATGCTGCTGACAAATCCAATTTCTCTGCTCCACTTTCACACTGTCGTAGAAAGCCTCGGTTCCATTTTCTACCGAGGAGTGTTAGTGGACCAATGAGGAACACTCTATCCCGGGCATTCTCAAGACATTCGATTGGGTTGGGGTGGATTCATAAGATTTTCTTGCATCCAAGTAACCAAATGGCATGGCAAGTCAGGGGGCCAAAGTTCCGACAAGAAGTCATAAGGAACTGTCCTGAAGTAGGATCATCAGATGGAGAGTATATGAACAGTCGTAACTTGCAGTGGTTTCATGGGAAGGCTGGAGAAGATAGGGTTCATGTTGTAGTTTCTGAAGAGCATGGATGGTTGTTTATTGGAATATATGATGGCTTTAGCGGACCTGATGCAACTGACTTTCTAATGAGCCATCTGTACAGAGCCATAGACAAGGAACTTGAAGGACTTCTGTGGGATTATGAAGATAATGCTTCAACCAGTTCCATTAATGTTGAACATCATAAGAGTGAAGTTCATGCAGATGATTCAGGGTGCAGCAAGGAAGATCAGCCAAGTTTGAGGGGAGTTGATTCTTCTAATTTCAGAGAACCAAATGATCCAGCCTTTCTCAGGGATCCATCTCAGAATTATGAAATAGTGAAGGAAATTGATGATAATAGGAACAGCCAACAGCTATCATTTAACTCTGAAGAGCCCACCATTTTCGGCAGTGCTCCTTTTCCTGTTCAAACTGCCAAATTGACTGGCCAAGGCAGGAAAAGTATGCGGCTCTATGAGTTGCTGCAAATGGAGTCATCTGATGGACTAGGTTCCCTGTCAATCTCAGGGGTTGAAAAACAAATTACAAGCTTCGGCTGTAGGCCAGATTCTCATGTTCAGGGACAAAACTTCCAAGAAAGGCAGCTAATTTTCCCCTCAATGAACAGTAGTAAAGGAGCTGGGTCCAATTTTTGGGGTGACGATCCAACTACGTCTGGAGAAGATGCCATTGGGGTTGAATCTAATGATCAAGGAGTTGTAGCTGAATTTTCTGTTTCACAAAGACAGAGTTCAGGAAAGTCAAATATCAGTTCAAAGCTCAGAGAAATATTTAGGAAGCAGAAGTCTTTACGAAAGAAGCTCTTTCCTTGGAGTTACGATTGGCATCGAGAGGAAACTTCTACTGATGAGAGATTAGTAGAATCCTCAGGACCTATTAGACGACACAAGTCGGTATGTTTGGACCATGATGCTGTTTTAAGAGCTATGGCCCGTGCCCTTGAGCACACTGAAGAAGCTTATATGGAAATGGTGGAAAAGGACCTTAAATATCCTGAACTTGCTTTAATGGGATCCTGTGTTCTAGTAATGTTGATAAAGGATCAAGATGTGTATGTGATGAACCTTGGGGATAGTCGTGCAATCTTAGCACAGGAAAGGCCTAATGATCGTCATTCTAGTCCAAGTTTTGCCAAGGATGATATTAGGCCTAGGAACAGATCAAGAGAGTCTTTAGTACGCATGGAGCTGGACAGAATCTCGGAGGAATCTCCAATGCATAACCTTAGTAGTCAGGTTAATATGCTGAACAAGAACAGGGAGATCTCAATTTGTAGATTGAAGATGAGGGCAGTTCAGCTTTCCACAGATCATAGCACAAGTATTGAAGAGGTAGCCTTCTTGAATGTTTCAGTCTTGCCATTTTCATTTCTAGTTCATCTCCAGACTTCTGTAGGCCATGTATCATGGTTGTTTCCATTGCCATCCATCAAGCAGTCCTCCACTTTCTTAAGCGTGCACAAAGTTATGAGCACCACTTTGCTGGCTTCTATCTAAATCAGAATGATTCAGTAGTTGCTGAAGATTGTCATTACGTTTGCTTGTAATTAATCACCAGATACCTTTGTTTGGTGCAGGAAATATTGAGAATAAAGGCAGAACATCCTGATGACTGCCAAGCCATTTTAAATGATCGAGTGAAGGGCCAATTGAAAGTAACCAGGGCATTTGGGGCTGGCTTCCTGAAGAAGGTCATTAATATATGTACATCTAGCTGTTTTATTAAAACATTGAACCCTAATTTCTGCCATGAGTTTGTCTTTAATATTCACTGATAACTAAGGTTTTCTGTGT
>JAOSBL010000004.1:4685206-4712708 GCA_027568915.1 Erythroxylum roraimae | reverse complement strand
GCCTTCTTTGTTTTGCAGGTATTCGGCAATCAAAATCTCACAAGGACATGGATCCGAATAGCAACGTCCAGCCCCAATAAAATCCGACTGAACCAGATTTAGTTAATTTAATTCAATTAGAAACTTATTTCTAACTTAAGAATATATATATATAGCTTGACCCTGACCAGTGGGCCGGTCAATTAGAGCTTGGTCTAGGCTAGATTGTCATTCCTATTCTTATATTTAATTTAGAAAAGTTGTGATGTTTATAACTATAAAGTTTCATTTTATTAATTTATTATGTGTGCTTATTTATTAATTGGAGTGTCAAAGATAAGAGTTCTCTTCATTTTTAAAGTTAGAAATATCAAATTTAACTTTGAAAACAAAATGAAGTTAGAATGGCATGAATAATGTTATTTATGGAACATTTTAGTTCATTTTTTAAGAATATTAACTCATTTATTAACTAATTAATCAGTCAAATATTACATAAATTAACTTAATATCAACATATACGTATGATTTTATGTGGACAAATCTAATTATGGAAAAATCCAATGATTAAAAAATTCAACCGGTTTGACTGGTTCAACCGTAAGTACCTTGAACCATCCAACTTTTTGGTTCAATTTACTTTAGTAATTTTTGTTGTTAAAAATCAATCAATTTATTAATTAATCGGTTAATTTTATCAATTAATAAGTTTTTATAAACTAAAATAGATCGATTAATTTTTATTTAACAATAATTTTTAATTAAACTTTAAATTATTCGATAGATAAAGAAATCTTTTTCAATTATATTTCAAATTCTTTAGTTTTATTTAATCTTTAGTCAATTTTATAATAGTCTAAAACTAATTGAATATTTTAAACTTTAAATCATTTGTCTTACATGTTTAACTTTCGGTTGGATATTAATTGTTATTGACGTCGAATTGTTAATTCCTTAATATTACTCTTAAAATCTTGTAGTAATATTAATAAATATGAGCCGTTTTGACATCTGTGGCTAAAACTACTAAACCTTAACTCAGCCACGGCTTCAATGTTGTTTGTCGGTACATAAAGCTAACGCTGTTTGTTTAGTTGAAGTCTCCTAGTACAGGTACATATAGTTCGTTGAAACACAGCGTTTCGCTAAGATTGAAACAGAAGCTGTAATTTCAAAATTCTCGAGAATCGCTTGTGAACTTTATCGGAAATTTGATTTTGGTTATCCAATGAACAAAAAGAAGAATTTCAGGAAAAGAACAATCGAAGAAGACGACCCAAGCAATAACAGAGCATCCGATGACGAAGAAGAGAGGAGGTAGCTTTCTTTACTGTTAACTATTTGAATACTAATTCCCGAAATTCAATAGTTAGGGTTTTTTGCTTTCTTTTGACTATAGATTCGCATGCAATGTGTAAACTTTTAACTACATGAATTGTGAATCATTGGATAATAATCTTAGATTGGCGTTGGAGGAGGTTAAGTTCCTGCAGAAACAGAGAGAGAGAAAATTGGGAATTCCTGCAGTTTCGACGGTGTTGAGTGGAGGCACGACCGTGAAAGTAAGCGAAAAGAACGACGGAGATGGAGAGAAAGATGAATTGGTTCTTCAAGACACGTTTGCTCAAGAAACTGCTGTTATGGATGAAGACCCCAACATGTAAATTGTTCCTGTACCTTTTTTTATCTGTTTGTTCCTTTTAATGTTGTTAATTTGGTCCTCTATTTTGCTTTGCTTATCGTTTTGATTTATGGAATGTGAACTTTTTGCTTCAAATGAAGGCGGAATGTTTGTTTATGTTGAAACATGGTGTTTTGTGGTTAGGGTGAAGTATGTTGAACAAGAGTTGGCGAAGAAAAGAGGGAAAACCCTTGATAAGATGAGTCGGGCTGAGAATGAGTTACAGAGTGCAGAGGATGAATTGTACAAAATCCCTGAGCATCTAAAAGTGAGTCCTTTGGTTTTTATGACATTCATCTTCTTAATACACAAAGTGGTTGCGCACCCTTTAACACAGTACATGTGAATCCCTCTTTCCCCTCAAACTATTATTTGTCACCTGTAGGTGCTGATTTTCCTGGACAAGTTTTTGCATTCCTCTTATCCATTTGTTGTGCCATGTGGCTGTTTCTTGAAACTTCTTATTGGCATTGTGCCAGGTGAAAAGGCGAAACTCTGAGGAAAGCTCTACTCAATGGACTACTGGGATTGCAGAGGTTCAGCTACCCATTGAGTATGCCATTTTGCTGTCATTTGTGATAAATTGTACTTTGTATTATGGCTTATTGTAGTTGCATTTATGTGGTTGAAAAGTGTGGCGGTAAGACTTCTATTTTGATGAGTTGCCTTTACTTGTTTTCCATGGCTTCAGATACAAACTAAAAAATATTGAGGAAACTGAGGCAGCAAAAAAGCTTTTGCAAGAGAGAAGGTTGATGGGCCGTGCAAAATCAGAATTCAGCATTCCATCAAGTTATAGTGCAGACTATTTCCAACGTGGAAGGGATTATGCTGAGAAACTGCGGAGAGGTTACTTCCATTTTTTTTCCTACATCATTTTTAAAATCTGATTTACCGATTAATTTATGTCCAGTCTCTCTAGAGATTCTAAACTGCTTAGACATGTGTCACCCTTCTGTTCAAGAGGCTTCCTTCAATGGGCTCACTTGGTTCATTCTTTTACCATACGAGCTCGCTGTTTTCCCACAGGCGTCCTTTTTCTTGTTCTCTCAATCTGCTTTCCTTTCCTCACCATATTCTGTTACATGCAGACCATCCTGAGTTGTACAAGGAGAAAAGTTTACCAGATGATAATGCTGCATCAAAACCTGCTGATAGCAGCACTGATGCAGCAGCACGTAGACAAGCTGCAACTGATGAGTTCATGCTAGAGCGTTTCCGCAAACGAGAGCGCCACCGGGTGATGCGCAGATAACATGCATTTGACAGGCTCAATATTTCCTTTTAGGTAAAACTCCAATCCTGGTTGCGGTGATCAATTGTAGGTGCTGCAGCAATATGACTTTTGAGCATTGCAAAAGGGTAATGCTCTGGTGGGCTTTCTTCTGATTCAACCTGTTTATGTCAGTCGTAAACTTACATGGTTTTGTATCGAGGTTTTCAAAAGTCAAGAGTCTCATTTTGCAGTTAAAAGTGCAATCTAACTTGTTAAGATGGATGTTCGAAATTGTGTAAAAGGATGCTTTTTAACGTTATTGAATTCCATATGCAAACATTTGTCATCGAGGGTTATAACTTTTATGTCCACGAGTTTCACTGAGACTGTGATGCCATCTCGTTCTAACATTCATTCATGAATCTTAGTTCCTTGTATGGTTATTATATATGTAGATAAAATTATTCGGAATTCAATTTTGTTCTTGGGGTTCTTGGGAACCTAGAATGTTTAGAATCAGACCAGAACGCATGTTCATCTTGGTTCACATGTGAATTGGTTTTAAAAACTAGGACCTTAAAATCGCTGTTCTCATCCTAGCTTTCGCGATGATACTTGGGCAACAGCAACTTCTGCTTACGTTATGAATCGTCTGGTGGTCTTGCAAATTGCAAGCCATTGTGTTTGCATGAACTATGAAGTGGTCTCGTGTACTTCACGGCCATTACTAAACAACACAAGCGCACTGGCCCTTGATTCTGTACAGAAACAAAAGAGAATGTCAAATCTGTTTTGTACCTCAATTATACTTGTACGGATCTTTTTTATAAAAAAAAGCCAGAGCGACTCTTTTATAGCAAGTTAAAAGTACATTGTAGAAGATGCAAACTGGTGGGCTTCATTCAGCAGTGCTGAGCCACAACCAGGCTTATACGTACGTTTATTTAATTACAGTGTCTAATCACACAATCGACTCGAGAGTTTATTGTTCAGGTATGATCTCAAATCCACACACGCCATTAATGAGGAATTTCTAATCTTAAACTTCCTTCACGAAAAACGCCGGGGGAAAAGGAAAGAAGAATAGGCATCTACGTGACTTAGAATTGGACATTGCTTTTGAAGGATTGACCGAAACGCCAATTAGAAGGAGCTACGTTAAGTGCTGTACGGATCTGTCCGTCACTAGTTTGGACTCTAAACGACAAGCTCTGACCATTGAGATAGCTTAGGCTCTGCCAATTGACACCCCAGTTCCTTGTCATAGCTTCCCATCTATTTGATTTAGATCCTTTGATCCAAACTTGGGAGATCTCTCCAGCTCCACCCACATTTGATATGAGTACCAGCTCGAAGTAATCCCTTCCATTGATGGTGAATCTGAGGCCACCACTTCTCTTGCATCTCACTCTGTCACCATAAAAACTTAAATCAACAATCTGATTATTAAGATAAGAAGTTACAAGCGGGTATAATTAGTCAACATACTTCCTGTACAGAACGGGTACAATTCCTGCCTTGTACTTGGCAATAGTCTGGAAGGCAGGTTGAGACATGTCGAAGTGTGTTCTTGGAGGATTGCACCAGCCTCCGTTGTCACTAGGGAGAGCGTAATTTGGTGGACAGAAATTTGTAGCAGTGATTGTAATGGATGTACCCTTGAGGCACCACTGAGGGACCTGGGTTGCATCGCAGACTATCTGATAACACCCACCACATGACTTGCCATTGTTAAACAGAGCCGTACTGAGTGCAGCTGTTTTGATTCCATAGCCATCTGTATAGAGATTTCCATACCCACAAGCGCCACCTATAAGACCAACATAATCCATAACACAGTTAGCGCTGATCACTTGACAGAAATTACAGAGAAGGATATTTAATATGCTTACCCATTGTACCAGAAGCATCACTACCACCATAAAAAGTTGCATGAGCTCGCAGCCAAGCCCCTGACACTAACTCGAGACTTGTGAAAAGCAGTCCAATGCATGGAATGAAGTTACTGAGCACGTAAAGCCTCGCCATAAAGGTGAGTGTAAAATATAGTTTTGGACAAGATTGAAAGATAGTTTGATAGTTGAGATGCCAAAATATCCTATCTATTTATAGTCACTGCAATATCGTACTATGCTGCTATGATTTTGTCAGGCTCATTAAAATATTTTCGTGCAATAGAAAACCATGATTGCAAGTCCATTGACTATGCACATTTCGTTATCGGAATATTAATATCTTCACAAGTATGATCAGTCTTTGAAGGTGACGGTGATCATGCACCTGATTTTCCCTTGTCGTTCTTTAAATCGACCCAAGGGCACTAGTTTTAGCAAACTAAATCCGAGCCTCTCCACATGCCATGATGCGTAAGTTCAAGTTATCTGCAATTTGTCTGCATTGCAGCATATATAATAATAGTAATAATGTTGATTGTAAAGTTGGTAACATGGCCGTACTACGTTATAGTACAACTGAGATGCAAGTTGCGTATGAAATGGCTTTTGTTTATAGACCAAAATGCTTCATTTCAAACCTCGACTAACTAGTAACAGCAAATGGGTAGAACAGCTGAACAAATCAAAGTCAACTCCGTCCAAGCTCCATTACTTGCGTATCAAGAACCAAGCATATGTTCTGTATAAAATTATAAGTACAGTGTTCAACGAGAAGATGCTAGTTCTTCAGCTAAACGTGCGTAACTCATGATTAGGGTGCCATAACTCATGGCATATCTAGAGGCACATTCACGACTATGTCACATGGGTGATGACATCTCGAGTGATATCACTTCCCAAAACCTATGAATTCTTCACATACGAGTGAATTGAATTGCCCAAAAAACAACCACCTCAATTTGCCAACAACTTCGTACACAGCCCCAGGTTTTGCATTGCAGATTCAAGCTTGTGGTTTGAATCTTTGTGAGTGGATGATGCGATGAGTTTGCGACTTTCGTAGAGAAGAATCAAGATTGACAAGATCATTCGTGGAAACAATTAATCTGTACTCTTGCAATTGATTGGATGGTTCCAATTAACGTTTAACGTTATTGATTTATTTTTATATGTTTTATTAATTATATTTAATACTCTAACACTAAAAATAAATTTCCTAAAATAATTACTTAATAATTAAAATTACAATAAAATCATAATTAATTAATTATGAATTTAAATTTTATTTAATTATTATTCTTAAATAATTATTAATCATAAAAATTAGCATACATTACATTTTTAAAAAAATAATTATAAATTACAACATAAAAATACTTAAACAAATTAAGGATTTCGTTCCAAGAGTTGATGCCGATGTATCCAATGAAACAAGATCCTCTGTCCAATATTACTCTGTCTTATTCTGTCTCATGGAATCTCAGCCATTTATTTTGCGGGACCTACGCAGGATTCATGCGGGACCCACATAAATAAATGACTGAGATTTATTGGACACAATAAGACACCATAATATTGGACAGAGGATCTAGACTCGTATCCAATGGTAGCGAGGAACTGATGTCGGCGAGAGAGATGTGACACCTTGTTGTCGATGATAGGTGATGCAAAACGAGGTGCAACCAACAAGCTCCTCGACAACACTTTTTTAACAGCAAATAGAAGTTCACAAGCTCAAATGCGAAAAGGCAATGACAATGCAAGAACCCTAATGAGGTGCGTCTGATATGTAGGAATATCAATGCGCCGGGATCGGTCGGCCCATAGCTCGATCCGGTCATGGGCTGACTAGCCCAACTTACCATATATTTTTTTAAAGAAAAACATCAAAAACATCGGCTCATAGCTCGGCCGGATCACAGGTTAACCAGCTAACCTACCATATATTTTAAAGAAAAACGTTAAAAACGACGTTATTTTTTAAGTAACGGTCAGGCTACGGGCCAGCCTGTACTCGGCCCATGGTCGGATCAACCCGGGCTAAAATTGGGTTGAGCCGGACCACATTTGACATCCTACTAATATGTCCGACGAGTGTTGTGAACGTGTTGACTGTGAAATTACATAATATTCCTAAATGGATTTTAATTTTTTTAAAATCAATTGAAATTTGATATAAAAGGGTAACTTTTTATTAGGAATAATTGGAGAATCTAATTTAGTTTTTGAAGAATTGAACTATTAAATTAAATAAGTTATCAAATCAATAGTTATAATCAAAGCAAAGTTTTAAAGGATTTTTTATAACTATATTATGTAAAATATAATTACTATAATGAGATTAAATTAATTATGAAAAATTTTAAATCTATTAATTAAATATTAAATACAAGTTGATAACATGTTTGTTGCCTGCTATTATTTAAATTTGAAATTAAAGTTCTGTTTTTTATAAAGCTTATTGATCAAACTTAAGGTTCATTAAACCCAAATATATTTTATTTTAAACTGGTGAGTCATACTTAACTAATTTTAAATGATTTGAATGAGATAATTCATGATCATGTAAAATTAGAGACATGATTAAGAACAATATATATAATATGTTTTGACAATAAGTTGTTACATAATTTATCTAAGAATGAAATAGGATGTGATTAATAAGTATGTTACCTACCTAATTTGATTTGGTTATTTTTTTTAACAAACTTAAGGTCCAACTAAATTAGAATAGGATTGTAGCTTACTAAAAAAATTATTTGATAAATTCTCAAATTAATAGCGAATCCAACATTGTTTAAAATAATAGGAGTAATCAAATATTTTATTGAATTCCTTATTTTATTTAGTTTTATAACTTAAGCTAATACTTGTTCTTTTATGCAATTTGGTTGTTAGATAAAATGAGTAACAATTTATCCCTAAAGTATATCATAAATGTTAACAAGCTTTCTAGACTGGTTTCATCATAGCCCAATATATGGAAAGAGTGGTATTTAAGCTTAACCTTACAAAAACTCTAGGTCCATATGGCCTTAATGATCACTTTTACCAAACAGGTTGGCCTTTGATTAGAAATTTGGTTACAGAAGCTACTTTGGAGTTTTTTGAGAATAGTAAGATTCTTAAGGAAGTTAATAAAACCTTTATAAGCTTGATTCCAATGGCCCAACACCCTAGCTTCCTTAGTGACTACGGGTCAATATCATGTTGTAACTTTCTCTTTAAAATTATCTCAAAATTATTGACCTCAAGAATGAAAAAAGTGGTGAGCAATATGATCAATGAAACACAAGGGGTATTCTTAGAGGGAAGTCATATTGGAGATAATGTTTTACTATACATGAGTTGTTCAAAGGCTATGGAAAAAGAAACTTACCTAAAATAATACCCTAAAGGTAGATTTTCAAAAAGCATATAATGCAATCAACCAGACTTCATTTTATAAGTATAGGAAGTTTTTGGAATCCCGTAAAAATTTAGGGAATAGATTAGAGGATTTAGATCTAAAAGTGCCCAGTGAGCTTGAATAAGCAACCTACCAAGCTATTCAAGGGTAGAAAAGGCTTGAGACAAGATATCTTATATCTCCTTATCTATTCATCATATGTATGGAGGTACTAACAAGATTGGTGAAATACAATATTTCCCTAAGCTCTCATTTTTACTACTACAGTAAATATAAAAAACTTGGATTGTTTAGCTTGAGCTTTATAGATGATCTCCATATGTTCTCTAAAGCTAGTGACAGGTTAATCTTTACACTAATGACATCTCTTTATATGTTTAAAAAGCTATATGATCTCCAAATCAATTACAAGAAAAATAAACTAATCATTTCATCAAGTAACTTTAATAAAGTTGACTGGTTGCTAAGGGTCTGTGGATTGCAAATTTGTGAACCTCCATTCAGTTACTTAGGACTCCCTTTATCCACTAAAAGATTACAACATAGAGACCACACCCCTCTATTAGAAAAACTGCAAATAACCTGGTATAATAAGGATATACCCTACTCAAGTAGAGTAATATTGATAAAGTTAGTCTTAAACTCCTTACATGTATATTAGTCAACCTATATGTTCCTTTCAAAGGGAACGATCAAGTCATTAAAAAGATTGATGAGATGTTTATTATAGGGATGAAGAAGAGCGAGCAAAACAAAGGCTAAAGTAAGTTAGAAGGAGGTTAATAAACCAATTTTAGAGGGAGGACTAGGGATAACCTTTATTAACTTGATAATAAGGTGATCATTACTAAAAGGTTATGAGGATTATTGGAGAATAAGAGTAATATATGGATTAAATGGATAAATAAATATCTCATAAAAGACAGTAACCTATGGGAAATCCAACTAGGACAAAGACCTCTTAGTTTATGTCCCAACTCATTAAGTTGAAAAACAATTTGACTAGGTCATTTTAAGTATGTGATTAGAAGTGGGGAAAGAGCTTCCTTTCTTTATGATAAATGGAAGCCTTTGTACTTTACTAACCTACAAGGGGATTGATAGAATAAGATGCCTACGAATTCTAAGATTAAAGATTAGATATGTGGGAATCAATGGTGTAACTTCCCTCAAAAAGCAACAATAATATTACCAAGCTACAATCCTAATTTTAAGAAAGAAGATAAATACATTTGGCTTTAAAACTCATTTAAGAAATTCATTGAGGAGTTATGTAAAGTACTGAGAGGAGGGGAAAGGGTGAGATGACATAATGCAGTATGGAACAAAAATTTGATGCCTAAAATGTCCTTCCTAATGTAGCTAGCTATCAAATAAAGCCTATTAACTAAGAACAAGTTGGAATTTCCCAACATTCTAGACATTTGCATGCTATATAAGGAAGCACTAAATCAACAACACATCTCTTCTTTAATTATAGTTACTCAAGGTGGATATAGGATAAAGTGCAAGAAATATGCCACATTCATAATAATGCTTCATCTATGAGGACATGTTAGAATGGTTAAAGTTAGATAAAACAATAAACAAAGGAGATAGGATTGTATTCATCATTAGTATGGGAACAACTATTTATAAAATATGGGTAGAATAACAACAGATGTTTCAGAAGTTGTGAGGGCACTAAAGAGGTAATTCTTAAAGAGACCATATAGTATATTAGAGAGAAATTCATAATTAAGAGTCAAGAAGTTGCAACTGAGTATATAGTAAGAACATAGGGGATCCCTAATCATACTTTTATAGTTTAACAATGAAGGTTCCTGACTAAGAGTACACTATAAGAGGGAGTTGAGAATGTTATCAGCTCCAATAAAAGGCAACGGTTAATCTCTTAAGAAATAAGCTACATGAGATAAAATATAGAATGACATAAGAAGAATTTCAAGGAAATCTCAGTGCATGTATTTTCCAAAACTACCAATCTACTAAACTTCTTATAATATCGTAGATGTTGGTTCAAAATAAGAGAAAAGTGAACACTTACAAGAGGAGTCCACCAAATGGTCACAGAACAATCTAACAAGGAGTGCAACGCTATAACAGGCAAATCTTTTTCTTCGAAGATTAAAAACTTTTCGTTAGTCAGTTAATGTACATTACAATGAGGCTTCAATGCTAGGTTAGTACAAAATATAAGATGTTACAAAAAAACTTAAAGAAAAGATCTTACTCCTATCCACCCGGAAATACAAGGTGGTTCATTCCAATGTGTTAATTTATGCCCTTGCAGCTAATTAATTGGATGCAAATTAATGTATGATATTATTTTGAATTAATGAAAAGGCTTTATTTATCTTTATCTATTAATTTAATTATTATTTTATATTTTAATACTAAAGATAAAATCCTTGGAATAATTATTGCGTAATTGAAATTATGATGAGATTCAATTTACATTTAAGTGTTATTCCTAAATGTTTCTAGTTGTAGTTTCATCACGACTAGATATTGTTGAAACGGTAAAACTAGCACACATTACGTTTCTTTCTTATGAAGAAAGTAATTGATCACATAAATTAAAGTATAGAGACACTTAAACTAATGTGTGGGTAATTATTAGAGAATAAGTCACTAAACTAACCCAATTATGAGAATTCCGAATGGAATATTACTTATGTGTCTATGGATTATCTCATAATGATGGTTGTATATTTGATCCTCAGACTTGAGATTACCAAGGTATTTAGTGTGAGAATTACTGTGCTTTGATGCTACTTATGAATCGTCCAAGGATAATTCAGTCGGTAGTAATCGGATATAGTATGAACCATATATAGATAGTTGAGTAAGTCAATATAGGATTCGTCACTCTAAAGTAATTAGAAAAAATATTTTGCTGTTCTTGATTAGTAATGATTTATGAAATTCTCTAGCCAGAGTGAATTGATATTTGAAAAGGAGTTTTCAAATTTCAATTATAAATCAATTACTAATTAGAAAAAACAATCATGATTGGATGATAAGAGTAGACATTGTATCCATACTCTGTCCTGTTAGAATATTGAATGATGAAAGGATTACATTATATATTATAGCCATGCATAGACAGGTTAAGTCAATCACTTTGACATTCCTGATATTTAGGTAATCATGACATGTTACTAGACGTCAATCATAATTTATGATTATAAATTATTTAATAGGAGAATTAAAGGTAAATTAAAAGAAGCTTTAATTTATCTAATTCTAATTGTGAATTAGAATTATAATTTATAATCGTTGTCAATCTATTAGGAACTTAATGGGTCACACATCAAAGAGAAATTTGTGAAAGAAAAATCAATTTAATTAAGTTGGACTTTGAGAAACTTTAGGAATCAAATATGAGATATTTGATTTTATTAAAATTAAATTAATTAGAATTAGAATTTGATTCTAATTATAATTAAAGAGGTTTAATTTTAATGAAAGACTTATATGATTTTTCTATTTAAAAAGGAAGAGCTTTTTAGAAGATAGCACTTTTTGTTTTCTTCCTCTCAAAGCAGTTTAGGAATTGCTCTGTGGATACCATCAGAGGCTGGACAATTGGACAGTTGGTGCTTGGTCAATCAGAAAAGGGTTTGAAGATTTTTCACAGAAAGTAAACAAAGTGCGATTTCTAAATCGATTTGTGTTTTATTCAAGTTTAATCAATTATTGGGATTCGTTTAGAATCCGTAAAATTTTTGTTTTCTGTTGCGCCCGTGATTTGATCACAGTTGGATTCTAACAGTGGCATCAGAGACTCCTTTAATTGTTAATCTTGAATTAGAGGCTTAATTATTGTTAATTTGATTAATTATACTTTGGGTTTTGGCTTTTTCGAAGCTATTGTTCCTTGACTACTGTTTGTGGTTTTGAGTTCTGTCCATTTGTTTATGCACGATCTAGAATTTTCCCATCTGAGCATATACGAAGACTATACAATGTGATTTCTGAAAAATTATTTTCCGAAGCCCTATTGATTATCCCCGATTGCATTCATTTACATTTGAATCTTTTCTTCTCTGTGTTTTAAGAAGCAAGCCTTGCGGGTTTTGTTTGAAATCCTAATTTTCTATTGCCCTAATTGTTCTGGGTTTTTGTGTGTTCTTCCGCATTGAATGAACACGATGGGCGATTATCGCCCATCGGACAGTCGCCTTTGGAGACCAGGGTACAATGCGATGCCACTAGGCATTATGAGCGATGCCTTGCTTCTAGATTTTGAGTTTTTCCTTTTTGATTGCGTTTACTGCCTATGTTTCCTAGAACTTGATATTTCAAATCCCTAATTTCTATCGCCCCTATTATCTGCATTTTAGGAAGAAATTTTTTTTCTCCATATGCTTGTGATTTTTCCTTTCTTGTGTTTACTGCCTATGTTGCACGATTTGTGTCTCTTCTTGCCTTTGCATTTACTGGATAAGATGGGCGATCATCGCCCATTTGTGGAAACAATCGTCGCTAGCGACGATGTCCATCGCGATGCCACTAATGAGCATCGACATTGGATGGCGTCTGACGAAGCCAGTGGTTGCTTTTGGCATCGCGTGCGACACCACAGATGGGCATCGCACAATGCCACTAGATGACACTGTGGGCAGTAGCGATGGCAGTTGCAGGTGGCGGCGATTAGGGTACCGTCAATTGGATATTCAACGATTAAGGATGAAGCACAAATGTGGGTTAGTTGTTGCAACATGGGTGCGGTTCGTGAGAAACATGGAAGGAGCAGTTTCGAAAGGGAAAGAGGCGGTTATCGTGGAAGAAAACGACAGGGGAGCAATTTCAGAAGTAGTTGAATGCTTCTGGAGAAGACACACGCCCATCGTCCTCGCAGGTCGTCTCACGCAGTGCACGCGCCAATCAACCACCTTTGACCGCGTGTCCTCACCTTGTGCGTGTAATGCATGCACTAGGCACCCCACAAGCCCCTTTTATGTGTTTTAAAAATGTCTTTAAAAACCCTAAATTGTCTTTAATTAATTTAATAGAGATTAAATTAATTTCAACTCCTAATAAACTTGAAAAATGTTTTACTATATTTTTGAAAATTGTTTTCAAAGGAATACTTATTAGGAAAGGTTTTGGAATTTAATTTAATTTTTCAAGAATTGAATTATTAAATTAAATTATTATCAAATCAATAATTAGAATCAAGCTAAAGTTTTAAATAATTTCTTTCATAATTGGATTATGTTTGAAATTATAAATATAATGAGATTATATTATTTTGATGAGACCAAAAAAATTTTAAAATTTTAAATTCCTCAATAAAATATTAAGTACACGTTATAAACGTGATAATTGTCTTCCATTATTTGATAATAAAACCAGAATTCTGTTTATTATTTGATTTGTTGAATAAACTCAAGGTCACTTTAACTCGAATATGTTTTATCTTAAATTAATGGGTTCTACTTAACTAAAATTGTATGATTTGGATGAGTAAACTCATGATTATATAAATTTAGAGATAGGGTTAGGAATAATATATTTGATATATTTTTGGCAAAAGTTGTTACCTAACGGTTCTAGAAGTCACATGAGATGTGATTGAAAAGTTGTTTTTACCTAATTTAATTTCAGTTAGTTTGTTGAGCAAACTCAAGATTAATTAATTTTAAATAGGATCCTAGCCCATTAAGAAATTATTTGATACTTTTTCGATACAATAGTGAGGGCTATTATTTTGTAGAAAATAGTGAGAGTAATCAAATAATTTTAGAGTCTTTATTTTATTTGATTTTTGGATATAAACTAATATATGCTCCTTTTATGTTTTCGGTTATTGAATTTAAAGATGAGTACCAACCTGACATTGAGGAGCATCTTGGATGCTAGGACCCAACTTTTTGAACTGCTGTGAAACTTAAGAATAGTTCTTAGGCAAGAGAAGAAACTCTATGTTCTTGATACTCCTGCTCCATTTAAACCTTATTCAGATGCTACTGATGAAGATTGGGAGAAATATCAATGTTATATTAATGACGTTGAACAAGCTACATATGTGATGTTAGCTTGCATGTCTCCTAAACGTCAGAGGCAACATGAGAACGTGGATACACTTACTATGATACTGTATCTTAAGGAGTTATTTAGTACACAAAGGAGGGTGGAGAGATATCAAATCTCCAAGGCACTGTTTCAATGCAAGATGATGGAAGGATCTTCAGTCAACGCTCATGTGCTGAAGATGATTGGGTATATTGAAAAATTGGCCCAATTAGGTTTTGTCATGGATCACGAGTTAAACGTTGATCTGGTGCTGCAATCTCTGAGTTCAAGCTTTTCATAGTTCGTCCTGAACTTCAACATGAATCAAAAGGATATGACACTGCCTGAACTATTAAACATGCTTAAGACTGCAGAAGGGTGCCTTAAGAAGGAACCCAGTTCTGTACTTGTTGTTAGTTCTTCTAAAAGCAAGAAAAAGGGGCTTTAAGAAGAATAATAACAAGAAACAAAAGGCTTCTACTAATGTAGTAAAAGCCAAAGGAGGTGTCAAGAGGAAGAGCAATGACAAGGGCACATGTTTTTATTGCGGGGTCAACAGACGTTGAAAGAGGAACTGCCAATCTTATCTTGCTAGCCTGAAAGATAAAAGGCTTAAGAAAGCTGTCTCTTCAGCTATGTTTATGATTGAGATTATTCTTTCTACTTCTGTTCCACATTTTTGGGTATTAGATACTGGTTGTAGTTCTCACTTATGTAATAACATGTAGATGTTAACAAGGAGTAGATCACTGAAGAAAGGTGAAGTGGACCTGCGAGTTGGTAATGAAGCAAGAGTTGCTGCATTAGCTGTAGGGACTTGTAGTTTAGCTTTGCCTTCTGGCCTTATATTAGAACTTGATAATTGTTATTATGTTCCTGTTATTACAAGAAACATCATTTCTATTTCTTATTTGGATTTAAATGGATTTGTCTTTATAATTAAGAATAACAGTTGTTCTTTTTATAAAGATGATGTTTATTATAGATCTAGATTGCTTACAAATGGTTTGTATGAGTTAGATCTAGAAAGGCCAATTTTTAACATAAATAGTAAGAAAAGTAAATTAAGTAACTAAACTCCATCTTATTTATAGCATTGTAGGTTATGTCATATCAATGAAACTAGAATAACAAAATTGCATAAAGAAGGATATTTGGATCCTTTTGATTATGAATCATATGAAATTTGTGAATCTTATTTATTGAAAAAGATGACCAAATTACCCTTTAAGGAAAAGGGACAACGTGCTAGTGAGTTACTAGAATTAATACATTCAGATGTATGTGGACTTATGTCCACAAATGCTAGAGGTGGATACTCATATTTCATTACATTCACAGATAACCATTCAAGATATGGTTATGTGTACTTGATGAAATAAAATTCTGAATCATTTGAAAAGTTTAAAGAATTTAAACTAAAGGTAGAGAAACAAACTGGAAAAAGTATTAAGACACTTAGATCAGATCGAGGTGGTGAATACTTAGACCACGAGTTTCTTGGTTACTTAAAAGAGAATGAGATTCTCTCACAATGGTCTCCTCCTGCAACTCACAACATAATGGAGTTTCTGAGAGGAGAAATCGTACAATATTAGATATGGTACATTCCATGATGAGTTATGCAGTCCTTTCTATATCTTTTTAAGGATATGCAATTGAAACCGCAATATATCTTCTAAATAGAGTTCCATCTAAATCAGTTGATAAGACACTATATGAGATATGGAGTGACAGAAGACTTAAATTATCATACTTAAAGGTTTGGGGATGTGAAGCGTGCTATATCTAATAAGTTTCAAGTTAAATCAGATAAATGCAAATTTGTGGGGTATCTGAAAGAAAGTTTCGATTATCAATTCTATCATCTTATTGAGCAAAAGGTGTTCGTCTCAAGACATGCTACATTCTTAAAAAGAAAATTTATTCTCAAAGAAAGTAGTGGGAGTAAGTTTGAACTTAGAGAAGTTCAAGAACCACAAATTTACATTGAAATAGAACAAGAACCTCAAGTTGATATATATGATGTACAACCAAGAATTCAAGAGACAAATAGTCCACAATGAACTAATAGGATACGCCGTTCTCCCACTAGATTAGATCCACATATTAAGCATGAAAAGGATAACTTTTCACTCACACATGATGAGCCTACTACTTTTAAAGAAGTGATGTCAGACATTGATTCTTTAAAATGGCAAGAAGCCATGAAATCCGAAATGGAATCCATATATACTAACCAAATATGAGCTTTAATGGATGAACCTGAAGGTATAGTTACTATTGGGTGTAAATAGATTTTTAAGAGAAAAAACTGACATTGATGAGAATGTACATACGTACAAATCAAGGTTGGTGGCGAAAGGTTATAGACAAAAACATGGAGTTGATTTTGATGAAACTTTTCGCCAATAGCAATGCTTAAATCCATAAAGATTTTATTGGCTATAGCAGCATACCATGATTATGAAATTTGGCAAATGGACGTCAAAACAACATTTCTCAATGGGAATTTACAAGAGGATGTGCATATGACACAACCTTAAGGTTTTAAATCCAATGAATTTCCTGATCAAATATGCAAGTTGCAAAGGTCCATTTATGGACTTAAGCAAGCGTCGCGGAGCTGGAACATCGGTTTTGATGAAATGATCAAAGAGTTTGATTTTATAAAAAATGTGGATGAACCTTGTGTTTACAAGAAGGTAAGTAAGAGTGCAGTCATTTTCTTAATGCTTTATGTGGATGACATATTGCTTATTGGGAAAGCAATTTCAATGCTCTAGTTTGTTAAGATATGATTATCTAAGAACTTTTCCATGAAGGATATGAGAGAAGCAACTTATATACTAAGTATAAAGATCTACCAAGATAGATTTAAAAAGTTGCTTGGATTATCTCAATCTACGTACATAGATAAAGTGCATGAATAATTCTAAGAGGGGATTCTTACCCATATCGCATAGGATTTCTCTCTCACAGAGTAAGTGTCTACAGACATAAAAGGAGAGAAATAAAATAGATTGCATTTCATATGCTTCGACAATTGGATCAATCATGTATGCAATGTTATATACTAGACCAGATGTTGCTTATGCTTTGAGCATAACAAGCAAATATCAAGGTAATCCCGGTGAGGGTCACTGGACAGTTGTGAAAAACATCTTCAAGTACTTAAGAAGGACTAAAGATATTTTTCTAATTTATGGAGGAGCTGAGCTGAGAGTTCAGGTTCATTTAAATACTAGTTTCCAATTTGACCAAGACAATAGTAGATCACAGTTAGGGTATATTTTCACTCTTTATGGTGGTGCGGTTAGTTGGAAGAGTTCCAAACAACCAACCATCGTAGATTCAACAACCGAAGCAGAGTACATTTCAGCGTCAAAAGTCGACAAAGGGAGCAGTTTGGATCAAGAAGTTCATCACTAAACTTGGAGTGGTTCCTATCATTGTTGAGCCCATAGTATTGTATTGTGACAACAACGGTGCTATTGTGCAAGCAAAGGAACTCAGGTCTCATCAATGATCCAAACATGTACTCAGAAAGTTTCACTTGATCAGGGAGATAGTGGAGTGAAAAGATAACATTAGAGTGAGTCCCTACTGAAAAGAATCTTGCAGATCTTCTTACTAAGCTATTGTCTCAAAAGAGACATGATCGTCATATGGATGGATATGATATTAGATTCATAGGGGGGTTGAATTTAGTACAAGTGAGAGATTGTTAGTTTATGTCCTTGCAGCTAATCAATTAAATGCAAATTAATGTATGACACTATTTTGAATTAATGAAAAGGCTTTATTTATCTTTATGTATTAATTTAATTAATATTTTATGATTTAATACTAAAATAAAATCATTGGAATAATTATTGTGTAATTAAAATTATGATGAGATCCAATTTACACTTAAGTATTATTTCTAAATGTTCCTAGTTGTAGTTTCATCAAAATTGGATATTGTTGAAACAGTAAAATTAGCACACTTTATATTTCTTTCTTATGAAAAAAGTAACTGATCTCATAAATTAAAGTATAGAGATACTTAAACTAATGTGTGAGTGATTATTAGAGAATAAGTCACTAAATTGACCTGATTATGAGAATTCTGAATGAAATATTGCTTATATGTCTATGGATTATCTCATAATAATGGTTGTATAATTGATCCTCAGACTTGAGATTACCAAGATATCTAGTGTAGGAATTACTGTATTTTGATGCTACTTATGAATCGTCCTAGGATAATTCAGTCGATAGTAATTAGATACAGTATAAACCATATGTAGATAATTGAATAAGTCAATATAGAATTCGTCACTCTAAAGCAATTAGAGAGAATATTATGATGTTATTGATTAATGATGATTTATGAAATTCTCTAGACATAGTGAATTGATATTTGAAAAAGAGTTTTCAAATTTCAATTATAAATTAATTACTAATTAGCAAGAACGAACATGATTGGATGATAAAAGTAGACATTGTATCCATACTCTGTCTAATTAGAATATTGAATGACGAAAGTATTAAATTATATATTATAACCATACATGGACAGATTAAGTCAATCACTTTAACATTCTTGATATTTGGGTAATCATGACATGTTAAATGTCAATCATAATTTATGATTATGAATTATTTAATTAAAGAATTAAAGGTAAATTAATTTTTTTAATTTATCTAATTCTAATTATGAATTAAAATTAAAATTTATAATCATTGCTAATTTATTAGGAACCTAATAGGTCACAGATTAACAAGCAATTTATGAAAGAAAAATCAATTTAATTAAATTAGACTTAATTATAAAGTTTGAAAAACTTTGAAAATCAAATATGAAATATTTAATTTTATTTTTATTATAATAATTAGAATTATAATTTGATTCTAATTATAATTAAAGAGATTTAATTTTAATTAAATATTGTTATGTTTTTTCTATTTAAAAGAGGAGCTTTTTAAAACCTAGCACTTTTTGTCTTCTTCCTCTCAAAACAACTTGGGAATTGCTCTGTGAATAACATCAAAGGCTGAACAATTAGACAACTTGTACTTGATCAATGAGAAAAAAATTCAAAGATTTTTCAACAGAAAGCGAATAAGATATAATTTCTAAATTGATTTGTGTTTTATTCAAGTTTAATCAATTATTAGAATCCGCTCGGAACTCATAAAATTTTTGTTTTCACTATGCCCTTGATTTCAATCACAGTTGAATTCCAACATAATGATCATCTTGTTCTCATATTAGTGGATAGATTGGTTATTATCCTTCTAGCTATTAAATTCAGCTTGATCTCTAGAACAGTTTCTTGAGAAATCTCGTCAATGCTTCTGATTGCTTGTCTGAATATTCTATCATTCCTTTCCTTTCATAATCTTAACAGCCTTGTAATCAGCCAAATTCTCCATTTTGATTCTCATCAGCCAGTTAATAATGTCTTCCCAAGTTAATGCTAGACTACTAATGTTTAGTTTTGACAGAATTCTTGCCCATATCTCCTTGGTGAATCTGCACCCTATCATTAGATGTTCTAAGCTTTCAATATCTGCTACACGTAGCTCGCATCTCAGTGAGTTGATCGGGAACTTCAATATATCCTTAGTGAGCAATCCTCTATTCATTCCCAACCAAAGAATAAAAGAATGAGCTGGTCTAATGTTTGGATCCCAAACCAAGTTTGTCCATCTAACCGTATTGCTTTGACCCACTTGTAGCACACCCTTGCATGCCTTAAAGTTAAAATTCTCCGAACTGTCAGCAGTCCATAGAATGGTATCCTCTTCCTCCTCCTGGCATCTTGGCGTTTGAGCTACTATATCTGTTGAGTTTCTACTATTATGGTAAGGTCAAGCCCATTGATTACTTCTAATGAACCTGCTCACTTTGGTCTCTGCCCTCACAACCCTCCTTAATAGCTGTAAATCTTTCATTTTGTAGAGGGGTCCCTTGTTGTGCCAATTGTCAAACCAAAATGATCGGGAATGGTGACAATACAGGTAAATCTTGGAGAACTTTGCAGCAGCTGATAAAGATTGCAATTCCCAACTTCCCCTGCAATTGAAGCATGCAGTCAAGTAGCTCAAGAAGGAAATGCATCATGACAAAGATGAAATTAATGTGCCGCAGAAATTCAACATGCAACTTGGATGAGGGATACCTATTCATAATCTAGTTTGATAAAGCAATGATAGCGAACTATCCAGGCTTAGTATTAACCAAAAATTTCATTACTTGGAAGTGGCATAGGATACGCCCCTTTGCTTCTAAGCCTTGTCATTTGCCTTGTATGGATCCTAATTATCATTTATTAATGCAATTTTTAATTTCTAAAAAAAAAGGAGTGAAGAGTCAGACCATCCAGTATGCCCCACCCCTAGGAGACATGTAGCTATACCAAGGTACCTATTACAACAATTCACGGCAAGACAAAAATTCCATATGAATCTTTAATTCCTTTGGGGAAAAACACGAAAGGCAACGTTGTAGACGCAATCTCCAAGGAAAAGGTTTGCAAAGCACAGGAATATGATGTAACAGATTCAGTTCAAGTAACTTTGATAAGTCGTTCTATATGAATGATTATGTAGGTCTCTGTAAAACGCATCTGCTTCGTAATGCATCATATGCCCAAATAGTACTCGTTTATGGTTATCATTTCAAGTACTGTGAGCTAAAGAAAATAAATCCTGTGTGGGATTTTTGCCAGAGGTCACCAGCTGGATGGTTACAGGCGAAAGACATGGAAATTTTTAGAAGTCATAGACTCTTTAGATTCGTACTAGATTTTTAATTCTAGGTAGTTGAAGACTGCTCACAAGAACTGTAGAAGTAGAAAAGTCTACAAATGAAGGTGCAAAATCACTGAAAGAAACTGTTCTTAAAATGCACAATCAACATACAACCATATCTGGGACCAAACTGTTAGTTTCCATACGATGATAATAATTGCATAAATCAATCAGAGAGAAAGCCTGGACAGCAGTAGAAAATGACAGATGAAGATTGATTTTAACCATTCATTTTCTTTATTTCCATCAAAATCTTTGCTGGACTTAGAGCGAGTAGGTGATTAAAGCACTCTCTGTTGAGTTATGCCCCAGAACTCAACTAAGGTCCGTTAAATTACTACCTGCTTATGTTATGCACAATTAAGCATTTCACTGTCATCTGCAGCTGTGTATTTTGTTTGACAAGCATAGAATGAATTACCGACACTTCAATGGCTTACTGACCTCTAATCATTTGATGCATCAAGCAACCAACCGCAGTTTTCTTTGATCTCCCCCTGCCATTTCTCCATTTTCTTCTCAAGGACGCAAATAATATTCAACTCCATCTCCTCAAAACCTATAACGCTTGTTTCAGCTTCGTCTCCTTATCCGTGTTCCTTCTTCCTGCTCTAGTAAACATAACAAGCAGTCAAATGCACTTTCCAGTTTAAACAAGAACAGCATTGGAAATTGAAAAACAAAAAAAAGAACATTGGCATTTTCCTCTTGTTTTTACTTTTTACTCCAAAAAAATTTGAAAAAATCCAAAGAATATTCAACTTTATCTGAAACAGCCGCTTAAAAACTCAACCTGACTTGGAGCGGAGACTCAGACTGAGAGCATAAAATATAGAGTAGGGACTAGGGACTAGGGACTGGGGACTGCTCCAGATTTTCTTTGAAGTTATGATTTGAAATTCGTCTCTTGCAGCTGCGCGGGAAATAGATGCATTGAATGAAAAACTTAGAAACGACGACGTATAGCAAACTGTTAAGAATGGTTGAATGAGAATAAATTAAAAAGCTGAGGGCCTAATAACAAATGTGTATAGCAAACTGTTAAGAATGGTAGAACGAGAATAAAATAAAAAGCTGAGGGCCTAATAGCAAATGTAAGAGCTTCCCGACCGTTTCGACAATATTAAAAAGAGAGGAACATAACATAAGACTAGTGTAAGAAGTGACGTGAAACAAGAAAAGAAGAAAAGTGGTTTGGTTCAACTTTATCTCACCAACTTTTAACTTTACTTGGTTCACTCACGCCCATGGAATTTTCTTTTCTTTTTTACCATCAACTTTCATTTCGTTGTTTCGTATTGTTCACACACTTCACTTCACTTCACTCTCACTTTTCTTTACTACTTTTTCACCGGTTCTCACGCTCACACGCTCAAGGGCCAACAGCTCTGATTGGAACCTTCGAAGCTTCTACTTCTTCTTCTTCTTCTTCTTCTTTATGTTTCTCTCTTTGCTTGAAATCAGAGAAAAGAAATGGCATCCAGGGCTCTGTTTATGCCTTTTTTTCTTCTTTTTCTAGTGGTGTGCGGTTCAGTTGATGATGATAAGGACGCATTGCTTCGGCTTAAATCTGCCATCACGCAAGACCCACTTGGGCTAACCTCTGGTTGGGATCCTCAGGACACAGACCCGTGTTCGTGGCATGGCGTTACATGTGACCCTCTTTCACGGCGAGTCACTGCCCTGAACATCTCTTCCAATCCCAACACTACATGTTCTCTTGTTTCTCTGTCTTCAAATTCGGTTCAAACAAACGGGGCCGTGTTGGATGACTTCTCTCTACTCTTCCCTTGCTTAGGGTTTAACCACAGTTCGTTACCGAAGCTGGCTGGCGAATTGTCGCCTGCAATTGGGAAACTTTCTCGGCTTAAAGTTTTATCTCTTGGGTTTAATGGATTCTATGGAACTTTGCCTTCGGAAATTGGTGATCTTTGGCTGTTGGAGGTTCTTGACTTGGGGTTTAATTCCTTTGCGGGGTCTATTCCGATCACTCTACGGAGCTGTGCTTCATTGCGTGTTATTAATCTGTCTGGGAATCAGCTGAATAGTTCAATTCCTTCTATTTTGGCGAGAGTTTCGAGCTTGAGAATTCTGGCGCTTTCTTATAATATGTTAACCGGTTCTATTCCGGAGAATTTGGGTGCGGAATGTGGGAGTCTAGAACATCTTCTTCTAGATGGGAATTTTCTTACAGGTTCAATTCCTTCAAACTTGGGATTTTGCAAAAATCTCCGGTCTTTGGTTCTGTCTTCTAACATGTTGGAAGATGACATTCCAACAACTCTTGGGAAACTAGAGAACCTTGAAATTCTTGACTTGTCGAGAAATTTTTTAAGTGGGAGGATACCAGCTGACTGGGGCGGATGTGAAAAGTTGAAGTTGCTTGTACTAAAGAACAACTACGGCCCTCTGTGGTCAAGAAAAATCTCAAACTCTAAAATTGAGGAGAACGGGGAAAGGGATTTCAATTTTTTTGATGGTGGGTTGCCTAGTAATATCACCAAACTTCCAAGTCTTCGCTTGCTTTGGTTGCCAAACTCAAACCTGGAGGGCAATTTTCCTCAAGATTGGGGCCCTTCTAGCTCCTTGGAGATGGTCAATTTGGCTGAAAATTATTTCACTGGAGAGATACCAGTGTCATTGAGTAGTTCTAAAAGCTTGTACTTTGTTGATTTAAGTTCCAATAACTTGACTGGGTCGCTTCCTCTGGAACTTTCTATTCCGTGTATGATTGTTTTCAATGTTAGCTTCAACTCTTTATCTGGGGATATTCCCAGATTTCCTCGCGCTAACTGTTCTAAGATGTCGGTTGATTTTTCCGTTACTGGCGGCGACGGCATGATTGGTTTTTATTCTTCTTTCTTTTATGCAAATGCTGTCGTGGGCATTCGATCTTTGTCTTTAACTTCCACTGGATTGGCTGTATTGCATGATTTGAGCAACAATATTTTTAGTGGGCCAGTCTCTCCCTTGTTGATTGCTTCCGGAAGTTTTCCTCGTGAGCCTACCTATGGCTTTTGGTTGAGTGGGAATAATCTCGAGGGCAACATTTCAACTTACTCATTTGATCTTTGTCTTAGTCTAGATGGCCTGATTTTTGAGGTTGGTAGAAACAGAATTGTTGGTGAACTTCCTACTGCTTTGGGAAGATGTAAATGCTTGAAATCTCTGGACTTGTCAGGAAATGATTTTACTGGTTCAATACCTCATGAGTTTACTTACTTAGATTCCCTGCTTAAACTTAACCTCAGTGAAAACAGATTGCAAGGTTCTATTCCCGTTTATTTGGGTCAGCTGAAGGATTTGAGGTATCTATCCCTCTCCAGCAATAACTTTTCTAGTGCAATACCCGAGGAGTTGACTCAACTGTCAGGATTGGAGGTTTTGGAACTTTCGTCAAATTCTCTCTCGGGAGTGATACCTCCTGAGCTTGCAAAACTTGAACATCTCACTGTCTTGCACTTGGAAAATAATCATCTATCTGGAGAGATACCATCTGGCTTTGCCAACATGACTACACTCTGTGAATTTGATGTGTCTTTCAACAATTTATCTGGATCTATCCCTCTCAATCCAACTCTCGTAAAATGTGAGAATTTTGAAGGGAATCCTAATCTTAAACCATGTCATGCTGTTCCGTCAGCATCTGATCGGGAAAAGGAGCATTCTGATAATGTTCCTCAACAGGAAGCAAATTCTCCTGATGCAAGTGAAAGCAACGGTTTCAATCCAACAGAAATAGCCTCAATTACATCAGCGTCTATCATTTTCTTCGTACTCATAGCATTAATCCTCTTCATTGTATGTATGAAAAAATTCATGCGTAATTCTTCTGGCCTAGTGGGTAGGAAGGAGGTTGTAACTTGCAATGATATTGGTGTACAGTTGAAATACGAAAATATTGTTAGGGCTACAGGTGGTTTTAATATCCAAAATTGCATTGGAAGTGGAGGTTTTGGAGCAACATACAAGGCTGAAATTGTTCCTGGGGTTGTGGTGGCAGTAAAGCGCCTCTCAATTGGGAGATTTCAAGGTGTTCAGCAGTTTGCTGCTGAGATTAGAACTCTAGGAAGGGTACAGCATCCAAGTCTTGTAAAGTTGATAGGTTACCATCTTAGTGAGTCAGAAATGTTTCTAATCTACAACTATTTACCCGGGGGCAATCTGGAAAGATTCATTGAGGAACGATCAAGGACATCTGTTGAATGGAGCATGCTTCACAAGATTGCACTTGATATTGCTCGTGCCCTTGCTTATTTACATGATGAATGTGTCCCCAGGGTGTTGCACCGGGATATCAAACCCAGCAATATATTGCTGGATAACAACTTCAATGCATATCTTTCTGATTTTGGGCTTGCCAGGCTTTTGGGTACTTCTGAGACACATGCCACAACTGATGTTGCTGGAACTTTTGGGTATGTTGCTCCTGAATATGCAATGACTTGCCGAGTTTCTGATAAGGCTGATGTGTATAGTTATGGTGTTGTTCTTCTAGAATTAATATCTGACAAGAAGGCTCTGGATCCATCATTCTCTTCCTTCGGAAATGGATTCAACATTGTGGCTTGGGCAGGCATGCTGCTACGTCAGGGTCGAGCTTGTGAGTTTTTCAGAGCTGGGCTGTGGGATTCGGGACCACATAATGACCTAATTGTGATACTTCATTTAGGCATTACG
Organism: Erythroxylum roraimae; assembly: GCA_027568915.1. NCBI lineage: Eukaryota > Viridiplantae > Streptophyta > Magnoliopsida > Malpighiales > Erythroxylaceae > Erythroxylum > Erythroxylum roraimae. Next base: position 4,687,023 of record JAOSBL010000004.1, on the reverse strand, counting down.
TGTACAGGTGAATCGCTCTCATCTAGACCTTCAATGAGGCAAGTGGCCCAACGACTGAAACGAATTCAGCCCCTGACATCTTAATGGAAGGTCTGGATGACACATGGCCGGTAAGTTACAGTTTTAATGCTAATGATTACCATTTTTTGATTCCTTCATTCTGATTTCTTTTTTGTAAAGAAAGTAGCAGACTCACCCTTTAAGATTCTAAGCCTAACATAGCTTCAAATGATATGAAATGTTATATGAATCCATGATATTTTTGTTGAACTTTGTTCTGTATTGTTAAATGTTGAACTGAAGGTATTGTGTTCAGTAAGTGGGATATTTGGTTATTGAGAATGCATTTTGGACCGACTTAATTATATAACATCAAAGTTCATTTGGGGTAAATCAATAATCTTTGTTTCCTCCCTTCTTTTATCTAATCATCTTCGGGGTAAATCAATAATCTTTGTTTCCTCCCCTCGTTTATCTAATCATCTTAGTTAAGTAATTGGTTCCCGCAATTGTATATGCTTGAAGGAACCTTCAAGTTTTTCTGTCTCCTCATGTCCACTTCTCTTGAGGATGGGAAAAAGTTTCTTTCATTCGATTTATTTGTGCGTATATGTACAAAAGTCATATTTCATTTCTGACAACTAATTGACCAACAATTTAGCGCCATGTCCTCCATAGGGATGCTATGAGATACACAGGTTCAGTCCTGTCCAAACTAGATACATAGTCCCTTTATATGAAATGGAAAAAGACTGCCAAGCTTGTTACTAGTTAGCTTAGTTCTAAGCCTAAGCTGAATAGCAATATCAGGCATTCATTTCAAGGTTGCTCTTATAGAATTATGGTGGACTTCCACTAGGAGGGTAGTCAATGTAAAATGCTTTGAAGCTAGTTACTAGGGGAAAGATGCACTTTGATAGGAAAATAGATTGGAAACATTAAAAATTCATGACTGCTAGTTTGATTTTCAAATGAAGCTAATTTGAACCACAAGCATTTTATTTGTTCCCCCCTAATGTAAGCAGTCGCTAACTAATACTTTCCATATTGAAGCATGCAGTAGATAACTGAAGGTATGAGGAAAGAAATTTATGCTGTTCTGCTGTGCAACTGCTTGCTGCAAATTTGTTGGCAAATATATGTTGTAGCTTCAATTTATTAACTGCTAATGAATATTCAGTATCTTACAGAATATATGATCTACTTGAACGTTTCTCACTGCTTGAACAGCCCAGTGTCAGTAACTTTCCTGTGCAGTGCAGCTGGATACATAACTGTCTTTCTGGAACTTTTGTATCCAGAATTTTTGCCAGTACAACCTACGGTGGCATTGATTTATGAGACTAATATATGGCACCTACTTTCAGTCTTTCAGGTACTGATAGTTTTTAGCTTATCAACTGATGAATGAGGATGGTCGAGGCCAACCAAGGTACTGCTTTCTCTCAGATTCTACTAGGCCAATTGGATGAATATTTTGTTAATACAAGGAAAAAATATATTTTGCTAAATTATCATTTTAATAGTATTAGAATGAAATATAAAATTAATGACCTCAAGATAGGGTCTAAGGACATTGAAGATGTTCTTTTCCTCGGGAATTTAAGAACCTGAGCTTTATGAGGAGCTTTCTTAGAGCAATACCAGTAACTTCGAATCCTAGCTACTTAATGGTTCCTTATGAAGCAGAGAATACAACTGCTTTTATGGAGAATCAACGTGTGATTGGTAAGCAGGAACGAGTGAAAATGGAGCATTAAGATGGCAACTTTCTACTATAAATTTTTGTCGACATCCTTCCTCATTTTGTTAGCACT
>JAOSBL010000004.1:4661971-4677724 GCA_027568915.1 Erythroxylum roraimae | reverse complement strand
TTTTATCCATTTGAGAGCGAGAGTACTCCAACAACACCAACAACTCAAGCTCCCTCATCATCAACTCCTTCAGTGTCAAAGCCATCCTACACAGGTAAGAAAAGAAAAGCACGATTGGAAGATCAAATTTTTTCGGAATTACAAGTTATATCCAATGCAATGAAAGAAATTGCACAAGCTATTGTAGCCACAACCCCTCGTGTTAGAAAAGAGGAGGAAATATTTGATGCAATGAAAGAATTAGGATTGGAAGGACGTGTTCTCTTGGATGCAGTTACTTGGCTTGTAGAGCATCCTAATTTTATTGGTATATTTTTTGCATGTCCAATTGAACTACGTTTAGATTGGTTGTCTATGCAGATGGGTTGATGTTAGGTTTTTATAGCTTGCTCTATTTAAGTGTGGAACTTTATGGATGATGTAACTTATTCTATGTAGGTATGAATGTTTTTTATTTAGTTTTTTGATGTAACGATCTTATGTCTCCTTATCACAGGAAGACATGTTAAAAATTTTTATGATATTATATGTAATTTGGAGTGAAATATCAAAATTTGATAATGCCTTATAGTTGTCAACGCAAAAGAACTACCGCTCGTTCATGCATTTTTAAGCTTCCAAATTATAATAGTTTTCTATTATCTTCATAGCTCGGTCTAGCCTAATGTCATTTGCAATCAAGTTTTTTTTTTCATTAATAATGAACTTTTTTTATGATATCACTTATAATAAAATTGATGTTTATAACTTACTCTATGTAAGTGTGAATGTTTATTATTTAATGAGATTATTTTTTAGTCAAAGGTAAAAATGTCATATAAAATAATTGAATTTATTTTGATTGTGTTCTAAATAGTGTAATTGAATTCAATTATAATATTACTGGGTTTGTTCCAAATAGTGTAAATTGAATTCAATTCAATTTCATTACAATTCGTTAATGAATTCAATTCGAAGGTTTTCAAAAACGCCGATAACCAATTTTTATTGTCGGTGTTTTATAACGCAAATTCTAGATGGCAGAAGTTGAAACCCAAATTTAAGTTTTATGAGATTCATCGTAAACACAATGTTCCTTATTCTTAAAAAAGAATAAGCAAACTGTACATTGGGTTTCCATTTCATGGGGGGTTTCTGTCAACTTTGGAACGACAAACTGCATGCACATGCATCTTCCTACACACGCTGGGTTTCTTCCGAACTTGAAGAAAACAGCAATCATGATGATACTAATTCAAAAAACAAGAAAAATGAAGAGAATAGCGTACTTAAGATCTGAAGAAAATTTTGAATCATATGGATCTGATGTAATAATAAATATCTGAGTATGTACCAAGTGGAGTGATACTGTTACTCACAAAGGGTATAAGTCTCGTTTGAATCATTCTGTGTGAAGAGATTTTTAGCAACTGCCCAGAATTACCGCTTAGAATATCTATATCTGAATCATTTACTTGTTCCATAGCTAAATTTCAGACTCTCATGAATTTAAGTTCATATGTTTGCAAAATCTTTCTCAGGATTTTAAGGTAAAGAGACCAATTCATGAATCTTACACTGTCAAAGAAATCCAAATAATCAAACTGACATTTTCATTCCTAATTCCAGCAACCATATGGTAGAGTTGTTGACAATTAATTGGTATGCAAGTAAGTAATACAAACAAACTATTGGTATGCGATTCAAGTTTAGTGTTTTAGGAGTGTTCCAATTATGGAAGGACACCTTTAAGCCATTCACACCTAGATTAATCCCCGCTTGAACCGGGTAGGTCCTTTGAGGGAGACAAAGCTTCAGCCTCAAGTTTTAAACAGTTGCATACATAAAAGCTGATTTGAACCCGCGACCTCACTTAAACCAGTGGAGGCCTTATCAACTCACCTGTACTATGAGGTTAATGTGTAGAACATATATTTTTGCACAGGGGTAGCATAAAGCAACACCAACGACTTCATCCGCTCTAAGTTGAGCCTTTCCGTAAATTTTCTGTCAAACTATTTTTGAATAGAAGGGAACTTTAGATCTATCTATTAATTTTTCTGGACATATTATTGTCAGGTAGCTTATTTCAGTCCTGATTTATATCCTGAAACACTATCGAACCAATTGAGAACAAGAAGAACAAAAATGATGAAGAACCTGGAAATTAACCAATGCACAGAATCAAAAGCTAATCATTTTCCATCATAAGAAGTGTAAAATTTTATGATTTTTTATTATTTTTGATAAATTTGTTGACATGTAAAATTTTAGTTATTCACATCAAAATTTGACAAATTATTTTTATAATAAATTAAAATTTCAAATATTTTATTTTTTTAATAATCCTAACTAGTATTTCAAAATCAAATAAAATTTAATTTATCTATTTTTAGATTAGGTTATTAGCATAGTAAATTAATTAAAATGCAAAAGAATAAACCCAGGGGACACTTGACATCTGACATCTTCCATTGGTGAAATAAGTTAACACCACAACAACAACCAATAAGAGTCTCCCTAAAGTGCGGGATCTAAAGAAGTTGAATATTACGCAGTTTTACCCTTACATGATAAAGAGATTGTTTTCGACTTCAGCGAGATAAGGTAATATATAAAATTTACAAGCCTTTCCATTCTCCCACAATAATAAAGCATATGTTTAGCGATTATAATTTATGCCCAAAGAGCATATCAAATTTCAAGTGGGAAGTCGTTACTTATACACGTAAATTATATCAGTTTTGGACCAGATTTGTCCTTGTCCATAGATCAGGCTGAAGCATCCTCTCCAGAATCCTCCATGGCGACCTCCTTAATCAGATTTTTGGTTGAGGGCAAACCAGCAACCACATCATCTTCAATGCCACACTCATTTGTTCCTCTTGCTATCTTGAAGTAACCATCCTGTCATTAAAAATGCAGTTGCAGGTTAGCAATATGAGAAGAACCTGTAAATCCAAGACCACAAGAATTCTGATGGCAACCAAACATACCTCACCCCAGCCTCTATTCCATTGATTTGCAATCAGCTGTGACAAAGAGAGCACATACAATCTTATTAGCATCTTGGTAAATAAATGAACCATAACCATATATTCTCAAAGCAAATGCAAGAAGTCATACATACCCAGTAATCTTCCCCGTCATCAGAAGTTCCCCAACCAATAAGCTTCACAGCATGTCCACCCATGACATCACCTGTTATGTGTTTGTATACTCCTGACTTGTAATGAGCAAAATCCTGCGAAACATATAATTAAGTTGATTTAGAACAACCAAAACCTGTTTCCTTCTGTAATACTTCATGGAATACAAGAAATACTAAACGGACTATTGACAACTTATGCCCCACAAGTTCAAAGTGAAACCAGAACCAAAGAAACAGAATAGTACTTGGAAGATGATGCACCTGCTCGATAGTGGTTTAACAGTAAAATGAATACCCAGGATAGATGTAACCAAAAGAAGATCTATATATACATACATACATATATAAAGTTGTAAGCACATTGACAACAAAAATCTGCACATGCAAGTAAAAGAAAAGAAGAGTTGATCCTTTACCTCATAAACAGTGAACGAGACTTCAACAGGACCATTCTCATAAACTTCTGACATAATGCTGTACGGATCAGGACTGATTCTATATGCACTGACACTGTAGTGCTTTGAATCCCTCCAGAGCTGGTTCTTATTAACACATTTTCTCCGACACTTTGGAGTAGGATATCCAGGTTCACAACCAGGATGAGAACAGCCAATATCATCAAAATATGGATCACACTGCCAGATGGTAAGTTTTTGATTAAATGAGTACATCTACAGAAATGAGAGACCTCTAATATGCTATGAATCTTCAATGAGATAACAGATAAAAGTTAAGAATCCTTAAATTTCAGTTGAGTTAGCTGGAGTGCAGAAACAGTGTAAAAAGTTGAAGGCAAAGACTTAAAATCCGCACCTCCTCAGTGACAACACCGTGGCTGACAAAGTACCTCCATGCATAAAGTGGGTAACCGCCGTTGCAACCATCTCCACACAGAAAGCCACAGCAAGCTAAAAGATCATTTGCGGACAAAGAGATGTTCTGCAGTAAAAAACACAAAATGAGGCTCTTCATGAACATCTTCAATATTCAACTTCAATGAATAGATTATTTACCATGCTGAAGTGGATGCAAAATCGATCAGACAGTGATTCAACAGCACCAAATGCCCAACAAGATCCACAATGACCCTGAATTTTCACCACAGTGAGAACTTCCTTTAGGACTAATCTATATTAATTGAAAGAGAGAGAAAGAATGAGAGAGAGGAAAAGAATGAGAGAGCGGAAGACTACCTGATCTTTGATTTGTTAATTGCAGCCCCATTTCAGTGGCACCAAAAAAATGATCAGACAATATCGAAATTGCAGAAAAAAAAAGAACAGAAATCAAGAGAAAACACTGACCTAGAATTCTTCCTATGGTAGCACATTGTGGCCAAGCTGTTCTTGCATCAAACTCTTTAGGAAGTTTTAAGGATTTAGAATGACTTACAACAGGAACACCCCGGAGTTCCTTTTTTGGTGTTGGTTTGACACCGAGAAGGTGCTTGAATTGGCCAACCTATAAATCAAAACATATGCTCACTTAAGAAAACAGCCAAAAAAAAAAAAAGGGTATCTGGAATGTGGTCAAGACAGAGAAAAAGACTTGAAACTATTTCAATCTAAAATGAATAAAGGGTTCACTGAAGACCCACGGTATAACTTGAAAATTGTGGATTCATAGCAGCTTGCCATCCAGCATCAGCATTCTCATTGATCTCTTTAACAATTGAATCCTGCATGCTCACAGCAGCCAAAATTGAGAGGATGAATACAACTTTAGAAACTCCATATCAATAATAGGAATAATAATGCAGATAAAATTGACCAAGCTTTTATAAGATGTTGGAAAAAGGGAAAAAGCACCTGAAGGATCCTAGAGTTAAGCTTGAGTTTGGCATCCTCTGCAGTGACCTGTCGACATAGAACATCAGATAGTCTGGAAATCAAAATATAACCTTCAAAGTCCAAATTTGAAGAAAAGAAAAGGCAAATTTTCAAAATAAATGCAAGAATATACCCACTTAAATGCAAGACAATACTTAGATCATTTGCTTGAGGTCTTAAATTTCCCAACTATGCAAGTCCTTACACGGTTTTGTGTATAACATCCTCACATCAATACAGATTCAAGTGATTATGTTATCAAAGCTTGCTCTTTTACCCGTCTATGTTCTAACCAAACTACCTCTTGCTATTCAGGGATAAGAAATCATAAGCTCCCTCGTAGAAAGTGGGCGATCAAGATAAAATTGATACAGGCCAAACACTAAAGCCTCAATATTTCACGATGGCCAAGATTTTCCAAGGGGAAGAACCCAATTCGAGGGCATCACTTTAATCAATTTCATAAAAGGATAAACTTAAAACTCGTGACTTCGACCCTGTATAGACCCAGAGATGTTCAGCTTTCCATTAAAGATTTGCCTTTTATCCCTTTCAAGGTAATCAATCTCAATTCTGAATATAGTAATTTCAGTTATAAACATGTCAAACAATACAAAAGCTTCAAAGGGACATATGTCCATTTTCAACCATCAACCACGACGTCAACGTCGACCTTCCAGGGTTTGGAAAGAAAAGATCTTGTTAAAATAAGAAAACGTCCCAACATATGCATATCTAACAAGAAACTTAAAAGAAGGAACAGCGATTTGCAAGTACCTCAAGATGGAAGACAGATATGGCCAAAAGAAGCAGAGTGGCAAAGAACCCAGTGGTTGCCATGAGTAATATGCTTCCCTCTATAGTGGAGAAGCTGGGGTGAGGTTGAATGGAGAAAGGAAGTTTCTCTGCACTATTTTATAATTGGCTACGACTTGGGTATCACACCACACAGAGAGAAAATGATAAGAAAGCGACAAGAAAGTAACAAACCCCGAAAGCTAAGGAACAAGTTTTGATGAATTACTTAAGGCTGCAAGGAAGCTGTAGACGGATAGGTCCATTGGCTAACGATGGCCGTCGTTAGTCAGAGGTTATGGGCCAATACGTCAAGTTTCGGCTAATCTTCAATTCCTTTATCTCGGGAGTATACAATGTAAACTATGGGGACTGGACGGATCAAGAGGCATGATCCAATCTTTCGCTATCCACATGCACTGGACAGGACAGGACTGGATCTTTTAAGTTTGGAATGTGTTGGGATATTTTAATCTTTTTAAGCTTATATGTTTAAATGAAGATTAATGAAATTTCAGAATTCCGTAATAAAAAAACTAATAAAGTATTATTTGATAATAACTTGTAAATAAAGTGTATTGTAATTAAAAATTAAAAATTATTTTTATTTGTTATCTTTTTAAAATAAAAATAAAAATTTATAGTCATTAATATCTAATAATTACATGTTAGATAAAACTTAAAGGTAAATACATTTTATAAATAAATTTTAATTTTAATCTGTTATATAATAATTTTAGTAAATTATTAGTGAAATTTTATTATATTTTATCAAAATAAATAATTAAATTTTATTTATAAATTAATGTCCATTTTTAAATTATTAAAATAAATTTTATTTAAAATTTGTATATTTTAAAGATATTTTAAATTTAAATTGAATTTATTTATTAAATCAAAATTATTTTATTTTATTTTTAAAATTTGATATTTAAATTAATTATAAAATTCAATTAAATTATTTATAATTATTATTATTCATTAAAATTAAATAATATATATTTAATTGAAATTAAACTATATTATAAAAAATAAAAATCACTTTCCATATTTTTCATAAGTTAAAACCAAAAATTTAAACAAATAATTTTTTACTAAATTTAAAATAAACTATAAATATAAACAAACAGGCCAATATGTTTCAAATTTAACAATGTTAAAATCTTTATTTAATTTACTTTCTTTTTTATTAATTGATGTGATGTAATTTTGCATTTTTAATTAAAAAAATAGTTTGCTTCATCTGAAATTCCACAAGCAAGTTTATTTTGGAAGTAAAAATTAAAAAAAAAAAAGGAGAAAACAACACATCACATATGTTGAAGCTGCCTAAATTACATCTTTATGTCTAAAGAGCACTCAACCATGGGCAACGGGAACATCCTCAGATGACTGATGAGAGCGTTGCAACACCTCATATAGTTGTTTCAGAGCTTTGTCGTATGATATAAACCCCATGAACCAGAATTCGTAACCATCTGTGGTCACTAGTTGGATGTATTTCTCCGATGGGTTCATTCTGTTTGAAGAAGGATTAACTGCTCTCAGCTGATGAAGCTGCACTCCCATCTGGAGATACCCACCAAGTTCAACAACGTGTTAGAGATTGATGTCAGGATATTGAAATTCAATATCCAATGACTTTCTAGCAATTTTCAAGCACAGAAATCAAACTCTGAGCACAACTTGACTTGGAAAAAACCTGGTAACTAGGCTGACAGTACCTGCAGAACCTATCCTAAGTCTCACTGGAACTAAGGTTTAGGCAATATCAATCGTCAAGCTTTCTCAAAAACTTTCTTATTTTCAACCTTAAAAGTGTATTAAGTTTGGTTTTATTCAAAAGGCGGAACTATGTCAACTTTTAAGCAACAGCTTCTGAAAAGGATGTAGAAATTTATACCTTGTAGTACATCCATTGCTGCTGTCCAGTGGCAGAATAGGAAGAGAGGGGATTGTTGCTGCAAAAGGCCACTCTTTTAGTTGATACATAAAGGGTTCCACTAACAGGTCCAGATGAAGTTGATATATAGCAAACAAAAGTTTTTAGGAGCTTCTCTTCAGGTATGAACCCAAATTTCTGTTGGAATACTTTGTCATGCCCTCCTTCAGTAAGCACCTTTGTCCCTTGAGTAATCCTTGACAGTGCTGCCTCCGTGAAGCTTGGGCTAACTTTGACTGTAGAGATTACAAGTTATGAAACAAAAGACAAAGCAAAAGAAAAACACAGTTCCCCATTTTGCTGAAGAAAAGATCATGAAATCAAGCCAATAAAAGGAAGCCCAATTCTAAAAGATTAGTTGCTCTTTTCTCCACTGATTACGTAGTTGCTTAAGCACACTACTGAAACCAATGTCATGCAATTACTGGAATTCCAGAAACAAGGCTTAATTCTTCCTTCTTTCATACTCAAGAACAGCACAATTCTGCTCCTACGACCACCCGAGTTAATTAGGTGATTTTCCAAAGATTGGCTGCGTTTGACTCTTAAATTCCCGACGAAGATCACACATAGGATCAACTATTCTTTTTATACATGGACGAATTATTCAGTTTTAGGTAGTACTTCCATGTTGGATCCCAGCTTTGAAGAAACAACAATCAATTAACAGGTAAGCACCATATCGAGGTTTTTACCTTTCCAACCATATGTTAGCAAGAAGATTTGATCGTTGAAAAATACTAACAACTAAACTATATGAAGTAACTATGGGGAAGGTAAAGACTTACAATGATGCCAGATATTATCTACGTAAACCTCAGCTTTCCTACTTGCATCTTCAAACCTTCTCCCGCACTGATTGAACGCATCACATATCTTATTCTTCGGTCCTGGAAAGAGAAAAAACACAAAGTTATTAACCATTTAGAATCTTACAAAAACCAATTCATCAAAGATTCCAACCAAACTGAACCACTACGCTTACGTCCACCATTTGCTCCGTTGCCACTAGGTGGTACAGGAGTCATCTGAACATAAGGGTTGTCACTGTTATGATGATTAGCCATGCTATGACGATGGGCCAACAAGCGAGAAACCACCTGCTTATATGCTAGTTGCGACAAAGCTACGGCCACCACTTTATCTTATTCTCTATGATCCTGTATTGCTTCTGGGTATTGATCGATGGTGATGGTGGTCACTTTTTTATTCTTTGTCTGGGTCAAAATCGGTTCGAGGAATTTGTCTAAGATCGGACGTAAATCAGAATGTTGATGATAACGAAACGCTAAGCTATAAACAATGCAACTTTGCTTTAACTCGTGGCAAAAAGCCAATGTGAAATCGTTGACTCGGGGTGGGTGCAACTGCTTTTTCGTCTTTTTAGCTTGGCTTTAGCAGGTTATTTCGGTGATTCCATTTCCATAGATAGGCCGAATATGTTCGAATGATTACGTGCACCAGTATTGTAGATTAAGGATGAGTAATGAGTCCACGGAAGCTTCAAGTTAAAATAAGCTCTTCGAGATAAACATCGATCCTTTTTTTTTTTTTTTTTTTTTTTACCTTCTTTGTTACGAGGAAAAGAAAATCAAACACAAACAAAAGACATCCTAGCTAACGCAAGGTTCTGCGGTACTTGATACCTTGCTAATTTCTATGAAGTAATTTCTCGACCGACATCGAAGGCTTTTGAAGCATATGAAACTCTGGACTGGACAGCACTACAATAGAGGCTAGTCGATCAGCACACTGGTTTCCTTCACGACTCACGTGCTGTAGATACACCTCCCAGGCTCGGTGTAGAAGGCCACGAGTATCTGCCACCAAAAAGTTATCTTCAGTTAAAACTATAGTTAAAGAGGAGAGAATGTTAATTACTTCGAGGGAGTCCACTTCAACAATCACGCGCGATACCCTAGCGTCCATGCCAGGTTAAGGCCCGAGTAGACTCCCCATAATTTTGCAATTACGAGAGAGCCCCTGCCAATGTGGTGTATAAACCCACCGCACCACCTCCTTTGACAGTCCCTAATTAAGCCACCCGCAGTGGCAAGATTCGAGCTATATTTGACTGCACCATCCGAATTAATTTTGACCCAGGTATCTGGCGATTTCGTCCAGCCTACTAGGGTACCTATAAGTAGACCCTGAGTCGGTAGTATGCAGCTTTCCACTGACCGTGCTCTACCTATCCATGCCACGTACTCCATAATTGCTCGAGGCCCTGCTTCCGGCCAGACAAAATTGGCTTCAAATAGGCTACGATTTCTCCACTGCCGTAGTAACCAGCAGGCTACACCATAAATAGTAACCTAGTCAACATGATTCACCTGTATTGGCGTTCTGAGGTTGTTAGCCACCCACCGTTCCAGATCTCGGTAGAAGAAGTCCTGATCCACTACTTCCGGGGCGAATTAACACCAAAAGGCTTTTGCTCTCGGGTAATCTCGGATAACATACAAATTTGATTCTTCTTGCCCACATACCTGACAACTGCTGTCCGTTGTGAGTTGGCGAGCCACTCACTGCTGATTCGTCAGCAGTTTGCCTTTAGTTAAAAGCCACAAGAAGGCTCGACTCCGTTGTGGCCCCGCCCATTTCCAAATTAAATCCCACAGTCTATTATGTTCCTCCATGTTGCCACCTTCAATGAGGTCATAAGCAGATACCACTGTAAACCGCCCATGATTCGTAAGGCCCTATATCATGCTAAGTAGGGAGGGCCGAAATCATTAAATGGGTAATTAGCGTAACCGGCCCCGCGAGGGACAACGATTTGGTCCTCCATCCTGTAAGTTTCTTTTGAGCGTTCTCAATAATGTACTGATAAGTATGTCTTGTTGTACGCTCATGAATCAAAGGAGCCCCTAGATACTTGCCCAGATTGTGGGTGCGTTGGATGCTTAAGGATTGACTGAGGTGTCGTGTAGTTGCTGGAGGGACATTCTTGGAGAAATAGATCCGGGTTTTAGCATTGTTTACTTTCTAGCCAGAAGCCCGGCAAAACATCTCCAAAGTCCTTGCAATAACCTGGGTTTGTGAATCGTCTGCTCCAGCAAACAAAACGAGATCATCTGCGAAGAAAAGATGGGAAATGGGAGGCCCTGTAGAACTTAGCTTGACTGGTTTCCAATTCCCTTGCCCCATTTCCTGGACAATAAGCTGACCGAGCCTCTCCATACACAAGACAAACAGGTACGACGATAACGGGTCACCTTGCCAAATCCCATGGGAAGGGCAGAAGGGGTCCGTTAAAGTACCTTGCCAATCGACTTGCAGAGTCACCATCGTCACATATTGCATGATGACTGTGATTAAATTATCCAGTACCCCAGTGTCCTGCAAGGTATGCTGAATGAAATCCCATCGAATCCGATCACAAGCTTTTTCCAAATCGACCTTTATAGCTAAATATCCGATCTTACTTGTCTTCTTACACATCGAATGGATGACCTTCTGGGCGATGATAATATTATCAGTGATTTGCAGACCCGAAATAAAACTACATTGGTTCTCCTCTACGAGGTAGTCTAGGTGAGGTTTCAATCTATGCACAATAATTTTAGATATGATCTTATAAAGGACGGAGCATAGGCTAATTGGTCTAAATTGAGTAATCGTCTGCAGGAAAGGGACTGTAGGGATCAAAACCAAAATGGTATGGTTGAGATCCTTGTCCCACAGTTCTAGACGGAAAATTTCCTGAATGTACTTGACCACCTTTGGACCGATCGTGTCCCACTGTTTTTGAAAAAATAAAGCATTGAATCCATTTATCTCAGGAGCTTTATTAGGATTCATGGCGAAAACCACATTTTTGATTTCTAAATCATGAACAGGCATGGAAAGTGCTTGAAATTTGGCCCCCGAGAGCGAAGGGAAGATTCCAGAAAGTGGAAATGTGTAGGCAGTACGGTCCTCACTCGTATAAAGTTAGACAAAGAAGATACTGGCTACAAGGCCCAATTGAATAGGGTCAGAGATTGGACTTCCAGTGGGGTCAAATCTTCATCTTTTTCCTTCTAGACAATGTGAGGGTGTGATAGTATTTCGTATTCCTATCGCCCTGAGAAATCCAGTCGCACCGAGCTTTCTGGTGCCAATAAATTTCCTCCTCACAGAGGACTTGCAGAAGTTCCCCACTCAGCTCATCCTCCAAGTCTAATAGGGAGTCCAAAGGGCCGACTTCTATGGCCCGTTGAATGCCCTCCAAACGTGTTAGCAATCGCTTTTTTCTATAGAAAATATTTCCAAAATCTGATGTATTCCACCTGGTAAGATACTCGAAAAATTTAACTAAAGACTGGCTTATCGTTTCCCCCTCGCGAAGCCAATTCTTCTTTACAACAGCCACAAAATCCGGACGTGTAAGCCAAGCATTTTGGAAACGAAACTTAAGGGGAACAAGTAATCTTGCAGGGGAACAGTGTAAGTGAATCAACATGGGACGATGATCCGATCCAAGGAAAGGAAGATGATGGTTCACCACTTGAGGATAAGCTTGTAGCCAAGCCGTCGAGCCAAAAACTCTGTCCAATCTGGCTTGTACCACTCCTCGGCGCCACGAAAACTTGGAGCTGACATAACCCAGGTTATGGAGTCCGCTCCCGTGCACCCAATCTTGGAAATGTTTATTCACCACTGTTGTGGACTGGGCTCCACCTCTTTTGTCTGAAAGTTCCAATTTAGCGTTATGAGCCAAGGCCTTTGATTATTTTGACCTATCCAATGAAGAATTAGCCAGAGAAGATTTTGAGTCGGGCGCTGGGGGCTGGCGTAGATTGCTGTAAAATCGAAGGAGCCCGAAGCATGATTGATTGTGATGTGAATAAATTGGCGATGGGCTATTACTACAAAGACATCAAAGTCATCCTTCCATAATAGCCAAATCCCGCCAGAAAAACCTTCGACTTCAACGCGAACCGAGTAATCGAACCCCAAATTGGTGACTACTGCGGTTGCCCGTTCCCACTAATACGGGTTTCTAACAAAACTAGAATACCAAGTTTGTAATTACTAATGTAATTACGCAGGATTGTCTGAAACTGAAACCCCCTGCCCCTTGACATTTCCATAGGAAAATCAACATAAGGAAAATAATTGAAAATGAAAAGTCTACAACTGGGTAGATAGGGTACCTCCCACAGGCTCGCTCGTGGTGCCATCACCCGGTTGGTGAGGGGCAGCTTCTTGCGCAGGATGTCCGGGAGGCAGATCGGCGAGTCCACCCGACCGGACAACTAGGTCTAGGGAGTCGTTGAGGTGCTGCACATAACCTTCCCCAAACTGAGGCATGGTCGTTGGAGTCTCAACACCTTCCATCTGTTGAAGATTCTCCTTAATCTGCTTGTCGCTGGTCTCGATAACCTGACTATCGCAGATCATTTCCGTGTGTGTAGCTAGCTCAACGGCTAAATGTTTGTCGACCGTAATTGGGTGTAGGGGAACTAAAGGTGCCAATACCGATCCCGGATCCTATTGGGCGCCCGCCCGGGAACTTTCTCCCTGGGTATTCTAGGCGGTTACGACTTTTAGGCCTTTTGAGCCTTTCTTGGAGTTTCATCTGGGTCCAGTAGTAGTGAAAACGAGCCCCTGAAAATTTTGTTTGCCTTTTTTAAGTAGCCTATTCAAGTTGAAACATTAGCCCAGCCCATTAGGAGTGTTTAGCTGGGCCACTTTCTGAGCTCTAGTCGCGTCACCTAGCTCTTCCTGCACTAACAGTAGATTGAAACGAGATCCTCCCTTGTAGCCGTTCTCTCTTGGATGTCCCATTTGCTCCTGGCATCATGTGGATTGGCGTGGAGGCTTCATCTGTACTTGCAACCACAGCCCATGGTCGTTAGGGAAGCTACCCGTTGTGGTCTCGGTTGGAGCATCTGCAGTTTGCCTCTCCCCTGACGTGCTTGTGGTGGTGCCTGCACTCGGCGATGGACGTTCAGTTACAGGTTGAGGACGCTTGGGGCAGCTGGGAGTAGCATGTCCGACCATGCCACAAGAGTAACAAAGTTAAGGCAACCCTTCATACACCACCATGAGTGGCTCACCGTCTAGCTCTACATAGGTACGTAGGGGAGAACTCAGATCGATGTCCACTACTATTCTGGCAAACCTTCCTCGATGCAATAGGAGCGTAGCCTCGTCCACTTTCACAGATTGGCCCACGATGTTGCCCAAGGTGGAGAGGATGCTGGGATGGTAATGTGCTATAGACAACTCCGAAAGGCGGATCCACACTATTGCTCTGCTGAGGTTTCCTTGTGAAGAACGAAAATTTGGCGTCCATCTCTGGACTACAAGAGCTTGTCTGTAAATAATCCAAGGGCCTTGTGTTAGAGCTTTCAAAAAATCTGCTTCTTCCTTAAACCTGACGAGGAAAAATTCATTCTCTAAATCCACTAGCTTCATTGGACCGGTCGGACGCCACAAGACCTTCAACCTTGCGCTAAGGGTATGATAACCAATTCGACGTCCAAGGAGTTTCACAATGACAAACGTAGCCCATTGCATATCCAACTTGACTTTGAAGTTTTGGGAGAGCATGATCTCCCCCCCCCCCCCCCCACCCCCCCCGTATCACCGACGAGTTGGGTGATGTCTCCCTCCTCTATGTCGACTGGAGCATCTTTAGTCCATGGAGTTTCCTTCAGAGGCTTGGTCTCTTGGTGTGGTCCGTTCACTACAGAATTATAGGAGAGGTTCGGGTATGTGCAGGGGTCGTCGTCTCGCTTTCGAGTCCTCATACGCTTGGAAGTTTGCTTGTCTTGATCATGGAGCTCCATGATCAGTCAACGTTACGTAGGTGCTATCCTTCGCCGCTTGCCAAAAAACAACGGATGTAGACGATCACGTTGCGAAAATCACCAGAAGAGGACGATCACTTATCGAAAAAATTGCCACCTTTTCTCACTCTAACCCTCTTGCTTTATCTTACGCAGAAAAGTTTGTTTTTGATCCTTCAATTTTATGTCTATGTAAGAACTGTAGTTGACTCGTTGCTTCAAGGAAGATAAAAATAAGCATTAATAATTTTATAATTAAAGCACTTTCTATCATCTTTTTGTTAAAATTGTTAATGGTGAGATCCATGCACAATCGTTTCTTTCATAATGTCATTTCACGTAATAAGTAATTCTGAGAAAAGAGAATGTCTATTCAATAAAAACTTCATACTTTTAAATTAGTAAAGAGAAGATAATGTCTATTCAATAAATAATTTATTTTTTCTTTCTTTTAACATAAACGAATACATCATTTGATATATTAACATAATCTTTTACTAAATTTATTTGTTATTTAGATGTTTAATGTTAATAATCTTAGCACAAATTTAATAGAGGGGACTTTAATTTTAAAATTGTCGTTTATAGGAGGAGATAAAATGTAAATATTCACTTTTTATCATAATTCTAAATTAATGATTAATAATAGTAAATTTATATAAAATAATTTCACAACAATCTCTAGTGAAAATAAGTTAGGAAAGAGAGTCAAAATTGATTTATAATTTTTGGCTTATATTCATTCTCTAATCTCACCTTAAGAATTTATTATTTTCTTTGTTTAATGGGCTAAGAGTAACCCTTCGTACAATATCTTATTTGTAACACCCCACTCCCGAGTGACCCGAACCCGATATCGTTGGTGATATCCGAGTCCGTGCTACGCGAGGGTGGCGTACTACATCAGTCGGTCGGTTAAAACTTAGTACCCATTTTTTTTGAACCATTCATTCTACGTTAAAAGGAAATAGTTTCAGTCATTGCATAATCACGCGAAATAAGCAGTAAACCATAGAAAATTTTTGCAGTTATAATTATTACTATCATTTAGCAATATTTTACAGTAACCAATAAGTTCACATACTAATCAGTTACAAAGATTGCGGAATACAACATTAAGAAATACTAATGCAGACGCGAACTGATCCCGACCTCTATCTCAACTTGCACCCAATAGGCATATTCCCGTGTCAAACGGGGTACTCTTCTAGTCCTGAAAAAATAGATTGCAATTTTGGATGAGTTTGCGAACTCAATGAGAAACCATCATCGATG
>JAOSBL010000004.1:4579427-4607884 GCA_027568915.1 Erythroxylum roraimae | reverse complement strand
ATAGAGAGGGCTAAAATAGAGGAGCAAAGATGTGTGGCAGAGGAGGAAGATGCAGAAGATGAGAACAATGCAGATGGAGCTGATCGGACAGAGCCTAAGACATACAATCAGGCAATTAAACAAGGAGTGTGGCGAGGTCCGATGGATGTAAGTATGCAGGTTCCACAAAACAAAAGAGGACCTGTTGAATTGTGTTGTTTTTATGCAACCTGCTGTATTGAAACTAGTGGAGGAGCTTGCAATGACAGTGAAAGTGAGGACAAAGAAGAAGCTGAAGGGAAAACCAAAGCGGTTGAAGTGCAGGTGGAAATTGGAGTTGATGATCCTAAGCATAATTCAAAGGTGTATGGATCAAGGCAATAAAGATCAAGTTCAGATGAGTGAAATTCAGTGGAAAAGGGAAGATGAGGACAAGATAGAAGCAGCAATGAAGAACTCAAAATATGCAGATTGAAGGAAGACTCAAAAATTGCAGCAGGAAGAAAACCAGAAGAAGAAATGCAGAGCAGGAAAAGTAGCAAAATTCAGAAGCAAGATTCCAAGGAAATTAATTAGTGAAATCAGTATTGTTAGAGAAAATCATCACACATGTAGCTGAAGCACTTTAATTTTGGGCTGACAACTTGATCTGAATGTCAGGAATTGTGATTGCTGGAAATCAAATTGCTGCTGAAGAATCATGCTGTACAAGTTTCAGTTTTTGGACAATGTCAGTTTTAGTTAAGCTAAAGACAAAATGTGTTGCTTTTGTGTTTTTGTTAAATCAGGAAATGTTGTACTAGTCTAGTTTTATTCATCAGACCAAGTCATTATCTTTTAGTTTAAAGATCAAAGTGTATCAGATCATGCTAGAGCTGAATATAAAGCTCCTTGTTTTCACTTTCGAGAGTGTATTGAAAAACCAAAAAAACATCAATACAAAAGTTCAGATCAAGTTTCAAGTTTATTCATGTTATGCTTGTCTTATTTTTCAAATATCAAAAGTTGAGCTGTAGTAGTAGTGATTGAAAAACTCTGTTTTGTTGTTGAAAAATCTGAAGCAGGTTGAGTGTTAGTCTTGAGTTCGAAAATTTCAAGCAATACACAAGTGTTTCTGTTTTTCAGTTTCAGCCTTTACTTCATCAAGTTTTAATTCCAGTCCATTTTCCCCATGTTGTCTGAGTAGCATTCAACTTCACAGAAGTTAAGTATTTTAAGGTAGAGTTGTTGAAGCAAAATATAGATTTCAAAATTGCAAATCTGCAGTAGTTTCATTTATTTCTAGCTGAGAGTCAAATCTTCACATACATACCAAATTCATACAAACACTTTAACTCATCTGTTGAGTTTCATTTTACATTTTGAGAGGAGCATTTCAGATTGCAAAATCAAACTATCAGCATTCACTCCATTGAAGCTGACGTGAACAGTAGAGCTACATTCATTTTTCGTTACACACAATACCAAATACCATACATTCCCTGATCTGTGAGGGACTTGAGCTAGAATTTTGAAGGAGCATCCTACACTCATATTACAAAGCAGAGGAGACCAAAGCTGCAATTTTTATCTGCTAAAGGCTAGCGTGAACAGTGCACAAGGTGTTTGACAAAAGGTTTCAGCCAATACTCTTCCTCAACAGTATTGTGCAGTGAAGGAGCTATCTTCCACCTTCCAAGTAGCATCTTGAAGACTGGTCTGGTCTGGCTTAACTTTATTTTGTTCCTACTGAATTACTGGGAAAAGTTTTCCTTTTAATGTTCTTGATGATTTGACCGCGTAAACTCTACCCTACAGAGCAAGAAAAGAATTTTCTCCAAGATCAGGAATAGGTGATAGAATGGAATAGCTAAGGGGTTACAGTACCAAGCACCCCATTGCTTCACATTAGAATTTTATTTTCTGTTTCAGAATTGACATATTGTTCTTACATTGACTACCAAGGTAGAAAATTTGTCGAATCAGTAGCTTAAAGAAGTATTAGATTCCACGCAGAAACAAGATGCTTGAGTCCTGTCTGTCTCCAACTTCATGTTATGGATGCTGTTCCCCGCAGATCCTTAATTTATTGGAACAAGACGTATGACCTGGCTGACAAAAGTTACGTTTGACTGGCATTAGGTCACTTTACTTTCGTACGATCAATAGCCTAATTGATGACAAGAAAGTCGTAGACGAACCAATGAGGTCCTTTTATGATTATATCCTAGCATTTGATTCTGCACTCCTGAAAAGCGACTGAAAATGATAGCAGAAATGAACACGTTTGGTAATTAAATATGAAACGCGGATCACATGAGAATACGTGATTTTCGTTGTCTATTGCCATTTGCTTGGAGGTTTAGCTTTTATATATAGAGGCATAGAAATCAGGGTGGATAGTTGTGTTTTGCCAAGCACAAGAATCTAATACCTTCACTTGGGTGTGTTCAGCATGAGCGGCAACAAGCTAATGAGGCCTGTTCTCGTTATGGTAGCTGTTAATATTGCATATTCGATAGTGAATGTGCTTATCAAGAAAGTTCTTGATGAAGGAGTAAATCATATGGTTCTTGTCACGTATCGACTGTCGATTGCTACCATTTTCTTGGCTCCAATTGCCTATTACTGGGAAAGGTAACAGATATCAACGTTCTGCGTCTGCTCTAATTATATGAAATATTTGGTAACTTGATTTTATTACTTCACGCTCGTTATGATTCATTCATTTCATTCATTTGTCAAGCTTCCCGTAGTTTAGTAGTAATCTCAATTTATTCCTACTTCTTTGAACGGTTCTCAGTTTTACTTGGCAAAATCGAGGCACTGCATGCATCTGATTTTTCTTGCAGGAGAAGCAGGCCTAAGCTCACAGCTTGCATATTATGCCAACTTTTCCTCAGTGCTTTAGCAGGGTAGTTAATAACTTACTTCATCTGATTGTTCATCCACTCTTATCCTTCCTGTTAGACCCACTAAGATCTGCTACGTTTCTCAGGATTACCATTACACAGTACCTGTTCCTTCTCGGACTCAAGTTCACCTCCGCTACGTTCTCGTGTGCATTCCTCAATATGGTTTCTGTAATTACGTTCTTATTAGCACTGACGACTGGGTAAGACAACAGGTGAAATCTACGAGATAAATATATGTTTATCGAATAGAAGACATAAGTCATTTTACCTCTTCTCAGTCAGGAAAAGGTGCACATGAAAAGCAAAGCTGGAAGAGCAAAAGTCTTAGGTGCGATAATATGCATGAGCGGAGGTATCCTGCTGACTATTTACAAAGGAGGGTCTATCACCAATCTACACTCACGATCCGCCGCAACTGACATCAAGAATCATACGAATACTGTGATTTTAGAGAAGATAACAAAAAGAAGGGTCGTAGGGTCTATGCTTTTATTGGCAGGTAGCACTACGTGGTCTTCATGGTTCCTAATTCAAGACAAAGTTGGTAGGAACTATCCCTGTCAATACTCTAGTACTGCAATTTTGTCTTTCTTCGGCGCGATTCAGTCTGCATTAGTAACTTGCGCTATGAGAAGGGACATCAAAATATGGATTCTGAAAGGCAAATTGGAAATATTATGCGTCGTTTATACTGTGAGAAACTTCAACTCTATCAACATATTACTCGCTTCTTGATTTTCCCTGGTTTTTGCCATTTGAAATCATGAAATCTCATTAAAAAAACCACAGGGTGTGGTGGGTTCGGGGTTGTCCTATGTGGTGATGTCATGGTGTGTAAAGAAAAGGGGTCCGGTGTTCACAGCTGCTTTCACTCCTCTGGCGCAGATATTTGCGGCCATGTTGGACTTCCATTTCCTGCATGAGCAAATATACCTAGGAAGGTTGTTTGCGTGTTCTTCTCACAACTTCATTTACCAAGTTCCTATGTTTCATAGTACTGATTACTAAAGCCTAGGTGTATCCCTAACATAACAAGTTCTATTTACTGTGAACAGTGTTCTGGGATCCATCGTAGTCATACTTGGACTATATATTCTACTGTGGGGTAAGAGCATTGAAGCAGATGAGTGTCTGATGAAGGAAGCCGAAGCTGTCAGTGTCAAACAAGATGAACATGGTGTTGCAGAGGCCCAAGTATGAGTAGCCATCGATCAACGGACCTGTAGAACCCTTTGAGAACTGATCAGCCAATTCCATTACGAGATACAATTTTCAGCGGGATTAGGCTATCGGAGACATTTGTGTGGCTGTCCCAGGCAAATTTTCTAGCTTAACTTCTAAGTTTTCAAGTTGTATAGTTGAGTTTGATCTAAGTGTATTTGATATACCCTAAAACAATATCAGATTAAAATATCCTTATTTTAATTTTATTTTTTTTAATTTATAAACTAAAATAACGTTATTTTAAATAATTAAATTAAAATAAAATAATAACAGCTTAAAAAAGCTTAGAAGACAAAATAGTGATTTATTTAATAATTTACTACATTATACACTCTAAGAAATAGTGATTGATGACCCTCTCAAGACACCGTAAAGTAGTAGGGAGCTTTGTATACCGGGTACGTTAACTTTTATAAATAAATATCAAAGCACTAATATCATTTAAATTAAATTTGTTATTTTATTTTAAATCAAATATTCATAAATAGCGTATTCTAAACATGTAATTTATATATTATTATCTTATTTCAAATTTTCATTTAATACACATTCAAAAGATACCGATGGTCTCATGGTTCTTCCACTATGACTCGATAGTCTCTTTGAAAAAACTCAACTCCAGGACTACGATCATTGCTTCAGAATGATCAGAGATCAGTGGCCATCTTGAGGCGTTAGTTATCGCTAGTTTCTTTTCTCCTGTTAACCAAAAAAAAAGGTTAAAATAATTAAAATATCAAAATTTATATTAAAGTTATCCTAAATATAGTTATAATCAATATTTTAAAAACCGGGGACTAACGCCTCAAGATGGCCATTTTATTAATTTATTAATTAATCGTTCAAATTTTAACCGTAAAATTATTAAACCGTTTAATTTTATGGTTTGATTTACTTTTATTGTTAAAAATCGATCAATTTATTAATTAATCGTTCAAATTTTACAAATTAATAAGTTCTCATAAATTAAAATAAATTAATTAATTTTATTTAAAATATCTTTTTTAATTAAATTTCAAATTCTTCAACAATCCCTTTCATTCATATTTTAATTTTTTTAATTTTATTTACGATTTAATACTGATTCAATTTTTTAAATTTTAAACCTCTTATTTTATCTGTATAACTTGTAGTCTGATTTTAAAAAAATTGGTTAGAATCTCATATAGTGGTGGTGGGAATATAACTAAGTTGGCACCTTGCATTTGATTCTCATTAATGGGGAATAAAAATTAATTTTTTAAAGATTACTTTAAAGTTTAAACTATTTATTATATTGGATTTTTATAGCAACTTTCTAAAATTTATTAAAAAGAATATAAGTAACAGAGTACTTCTTAAAAGCCCAAAGACTAGTGGCCCAATAGAGGGACCAAACCTACCTCTTCATAAACCCTAATTCAACCCGTTTTGTCACCTTTTCGGCTTTTCCCTCTCTCACGGTGGTCGGCGACTCGAGACTCCGACCATGGGAGCAAAGAAAAGGAAGAATGAAACCGAAGAAACGGAACGTTCCGAAGACGGAGACTTCGTCGATAGAAGGGAGAAAAAGAAGAAGAAAGAGGTGGGTGAGAGCAAGAAAAAGGAGATACTTCCATCGATGATCAAGAACAAAGAGAAGAGATCGGAAATTTACGCCAAACTAAAACACCAGAAGAAAGTCGAGAAGCGAAAAAAGATCAAAGCTCGAGATGCCGCCGAGAAGCAGGCTCTGGAGCTCGGCGAAGAGGTGAATTTTCTTTGTAATGTTTTCTGTGCTGGGAACGAGAATATGAATCGGTCTTATTAGGGATTTAATGGTTTTTTGAATTAGCAGCCTCCTGCGAAGAAGGTTCCACGTACCATTGAGAACACCAGAGAGTTCGATGAAACTGTATGCATGCCCGATGATGAAGAGGTACGTATTTATTTATTTGTTTTTTATTTGCTAATGTAATATGTGGTAAGTGACAGAATCTGCGATGTTCATTTGCAGCTGTTCGCAGCTAACGATGCTGACGAGTTTAGCTCCATTATAAGGCGTGAATGCATTCCTAAGATATTGATCACCACCTGCCGCTTTAATTCTAGTGTATGTTTTGAGTTACTTTTTTTTGTTAAGTCATCAAGTAAGATAAATAAACGATTTTTGTTTACCATTAACTTACTCTTTGTAATACTTGTTGATATATTTGAGCCCTTTTTCTCACTTTCCACGATGACTCCAGCGAGGACCAGCATTTATATCAGAACTGCTTTCGGTGATTCCAAATGCACATTACTACAAGAGGCGAACTTTAGACTTGAAAAAGGTGATATTTCTGAAGTTCCCCTCTGTGTGTGTGTGGATGTTGTGTTTAAGAGTCCAGTTGCAAGGTCTGAATCAAGATACATAATATTGTTAATGCAGATTGTAGAATATGCCAAACGCAGGGACTTCACTTCGCTCATAGTTGTGCATACCAACCGCAGGGAACCAGGTTAGGATATTGTTATTTGATGCAGTTTGCATGTGATATGTGTCATTAGGATATTCAAGAATACCACTAACTATTACTTGGAAATGTTCTCTATCAGGAAACTAAGCTAGTATTTTCCTGCCATTTTGTAGATGCTCTTCTAATCATTGGCTTGCCTGATGGACCTACTGCTCACTTTAAGCTCTCACGGCTTGTTTTGCGCAAGGATATTAAGGTTTATTTCTTATCTCTTCCTTTTTGTAGAAAGTATCATGAACTCCATGTGTTCCAAATGTAAATTGATTGTTGGGAATTGTTAACTTTGCATCACAGTTGACTTTTGATGCCATTTTCCTTCTAATTTGTATTGTTGGTTGTTTGAATGGACATACCTAGCCTGATTGATGCCATGTTAATGAAGATAAAAGCATAATCTCATCAGTTATGACTAAATTTTATGTTTTATATGCCCATATAAATATTTGTTTTTGGTGATGTTGATGTTTATCAAACTGAAAATATCTTTAGTATGAATGTTCTTGCATTGATTTTTTCCATTTGGTATATCATTTTATCTATATTCTTGTACCTATGTTGTTGATTACGTCATTCGCAGAATCATGGAAATCCCACCAGCCACCAGCCTGAGCTGGTTTTGAATAACTTTACAACACGCCTAGGTCTTCGTGTGGCAAGGTATAACATGTACATCAGAACAGTCCCACCTCTCCTCTGTCAGAAAGTATTTTTTTGTGAGAATTCACCCTTGAGCTCTTGTCGAACAGTCCCACCTCTCCTCTGTCAGAAAGTATTTTTGTGTGAGAATTCACCTAGAAAAGAACTTAAAAATTTTAAGTTAAAAAATAACCCCCTTTGAATTCAGCTTGCATTGCCTTTATATAGGGGTATTTTGCTTGCCATTATCTTTGTTAACTTCAGATTGGACTCTTTTGCTTAATTCTTTTTTCTGTTGGTTAATTGCCCCAGACTTATTCAGTCACTCTTCCCACAAGATCCAAATTTTCGTGGTCGACGAGTTGTGACACTTCACAATCAGCGAGATTTTATATTCTTTCGTCATCACAGGTGAGCTTCTGTTGTGATAAAAGCTTGACAAAGGCATTATATTATGTCCATTTGATTTATAAGTTATATTGCTGTGTTCATAGATACATTTTTGAGACCAAAGAAACTAAGCAAGCTGATTCCAAAGGTAAAAAAGTGAAGGATGAAAAGGTTGAGAAGATTTCTCAAGAGAAAGTATTAGCACGCCTTCAGGTTAGGTTCCCCCTAATTGTTGCTATTACCAATTGAGAAATTGGCAGGTATTATACTTGAGGACCATATTCTTTAACAGTTCTATAGGATTTGTTTATAATACTGTTTTCCTATCTTATGGATTGTATATAAGATTGTCTGATTGCATACTTTTTGGATATTGAGATTTGCACCTTGATGAAATTTCAATTTAGATGGAATTCAATTAGGATATCATCAATGCCACGAATTCAATTGCTAACATAAGCCATTCGCGTCAGTTTGCATGTGTTTTTTCTCAATTGGATCCCATGCACAGTGCTCTGTTGTAATCTAAGATTTACCCGCTAAACATGCAGGAGTGTGGCCCTCGATTCACACTAAAGTTAATAAGTCTGCAGCATGGAACATTCGACAGTAAGGGTGGCGAGTACGAATGGGTTCACAAGGTAATACTTTGTCAATGATTTGGTGGATGTTATTTTCTCTACTCATCTTTTTGACCGTTCTCTGATTGATCTACCATTCATTTTGAATGTTAGCCGGAAATGGATACCAGCCGAAGGAGGTTTTTCTTGTGAGATGCGCAATTTGAGGCTTTTGGTCGGTAAAAAACCACGTTTCGAGTTACGCAATCCCGAACGACCTTGATGTATGAGGTCCTGTTGTGGAAACAAATTTTGTATACTTGTGCCACCGATGTTAAATGTACAAATGTTTATCATGAGATCACAAGATTTTATTTATTTAATTGATTAAAATCATCCAGACCTGCTCAAATTTCCTATCTTTTGGGAAGATGTTATATTTTCTAATCTTCACCCCTCTGTTAACATTTCGTGAATTGTTATTTGGGGACGGATCCTCTGTTCATTTTCTTCTATCCCTATTCTGTCCCATGAAATCTCAGCGATTCATTTATACAGGACTGTATAAATGGATGGCTAAGATTTATGGGACATTTATGGGACAGGATAAGAGGATCTGCAGTTGTTATTCATGCCTGGTCGGCAGATATTCACGAAACATAACATTTTGCATTCTGCGATAAGATGTGCAAGGCAAGAGAGTAAATCTGAAATGTACATTTATCTTTTGCTTGAACAGGTAGTACAACTGTTGCAGTTTCGAAGGATTTTTTATTACTTGTAAACTCTGAATACTAGGTCCGTGATTTTTCCTGTTCTCTATGCCACCCTATAAATGTTCTAGATGCCAGTTTTGTTATATTTATACATATTAATACAAGTAATCCCCCAAAAGCAGCAATTCCCATGATACTTCGTTCGATGGGTGCTTTTCTTAGTAGGTAACTGCAGTCCACTGTGATCAAAATCCAACTTAAACTTTCTAGCAACGACTTGATTAGTTTGACCGTACCTCTCTTTCCCCCAATCATTGTGCATGTAATCCTCAAACACAAAGCACCAACGACCATAAATGTAGTGATCGACCACCCTCTGTAACTCACCAACCTCCCGCCGACAATCAAAGGCTCTTCCCGGCACACACAAGATTCACACTCACCAGAATATTTAGACGAAACCATAGCATCAAGGCCTGTGTAGTAGGGCAAGATAATAGAGTCCAAATATAAGCTTGCATGTAGAATTCCAGATATTGTAGATGCCTCGAAGAATGCGTACCGGATATCTTTATCAACACTGCAATCGAAAGTAAGAGCAGATACATAGAGAAGTTGAAGGATTGCAGGGCCAAAGCTCGACAATGGGAACACTGTATTGATCCGGTAACCTTTGGCAAGTGATAGGATGATTATGGGGAGACCAATTGGTCCAGATGGTATCAAGAATTTCTTTGATGGACTGGGACAAGTTCTGTCTCCTCTTGCAATGTCCAAAACCACAATGACTAGAGCTGCCAGGTACGAAGCTGTCGTAAACAGAAGAACCAGAACATCAACATAGGGAGGATAGCTCCCAGGATAAATGCTGTCACAATAATAATGAAAAGGGCAGTCAATTGGATCCAGCGTCTCTTCTACTTGCCACCTGATGCATTTGAAGAAAGTTAGACGCGTCTCTTCTGAACCCCATTGCGAACCTGCGAGGTTAAACATGGTCGGTGCACCGGCTTATCAAATTTCCAGCAACCTCATGTCACAAGTGTTATATAGGTAAGTACAAGAAAGTACTGTAGCCTTCTGATTCTTGAAGCAAAGGAGCGTTGTGTCAGTTGAGACGTTGTAGGTGTTGGTAAATTGGATAATGAAACATCATCTAATCTCCATTTGTTCTTTCTTTATCCGTAAAAATAGCTTTGACCCTGTTCTCATCCCTGTCCGTGGTTGGCTTAACATTCATGCCAAAGCTTAGTAGCTGCAACAGTAATTGACTAGGACCTAAAGGAAAAGTTGATGTATCTTGTCTAGCAATAAACTGAGCAATGAGTACGAAAAAGTTAGGTGTTGGGGTGTTTTTGATTAAAATGGGGGATTCTGTAGATTAATATACTATACTGATTTGCCTTCAAATTGTATAATATTTGATATTGCTTTCAGGTTGGGCGTTGGAAAACAATAGATGGTTAGTTACTGTTGAGTGTAAGGCAATGGAGTGACTGAGGCAGCTTCATTCCTAAGAAAATGTTAGTTCGGTTGTTGACTGCTAGCGACTTGTCGAAAGGGTTGGAAGTAGGGATTACGATATATGTGCATTCAATCAATTTAATTTAATTTAATCTAATTTTGATTCATATTATAATTTAAGAAAATTGAATTTATTAAATTTGAATGATGATATTATCTTAATTTAATAAATTATTTTTATTTTATCTAATGAAATTAAATTCAAATTATTCCGTTGATTTTTTAAAAAATAATTTTTTAAATTAAAAGTGTAAATAACGTCTTTTCTACTTAGATCCGAATTTGAGTTGTTAGTCTCATACCTATCTAAAGCTCAACTCTTCAAGAAGAGTTGAGTCTTGAGTTGACATGGGCCTGAGCTTAACCTATGAACTGACTCATTGAAAATACTTGAATCTAGGTCTATAGACTTTCCATTCCCATCCCTATCTAAATTTGTTATTAATTAAAAATAAATCTTAGATCTAAAATCATGATTCAAATTGTGATTGTAAGTATTGACCTATACTAATTTGATGTAATCAAGATCACATTATTTACTATTATATTTTTATAATTTACAATATTATAGCTCTCTTTGCTTTGTAGTTGTGGGCTAGTACCCATTCTTTAACACTCCAAACTACCAATAACAAAATGGGCTTGGCTGGATCTAAGGCTAGTAGGCTTGGTAATGGAAAAATTTAGGTTTATATCTGGGCCTAAACTTTATGGACCAAATCCAAATCCATTTAAGATGGAATAATCTCAAGTTTAATTGGATATCAATCAAGTTTTATTAATTTATTTTTTTAATTAAAAATAAAAAAACTCAACATTTTAGTTCAAATAATATTGTTTAACTTAACATATTCGAATCGCGCCGGTATTGAAACCATTAAAAAAACACTTAATAATTTATTAGGTACTGTACGAAGTATTTGAAATACGAGAAAGAAATATCATTAAGGCAATATTTCCTAAGGAGTTACAAATAAATTTGCAGGTTCGATGATTAGGGTGGTGAAGGAAGGGCCCTAATTAGTAGAAAAAATCCGCAACCCTTCGAAGTTATCTTACATGTAGAAGAAGAAGTAGAAAAAGGAATAAATATAGTAATAATTTAATTCTTCGTTGGAGTAAATAGGAGAGAAAATAAAATTTATTTCTTCGTCTTAAAAAAACTGAGAAATTGACTGTAACATATTATAAAAAAAATCTTTTTTTATAGCAAATTATTTATTAAAAAAAATAAATAAGCTTAACACAAAGGCGAAAAAGAAATTTTAATAACGTGATCCCGAACATCTACCATTATACCCACAATGATCAGTCATATTATTGCTATTTATAATGTAAAGGAATATTTATCAATTTATATAACAGATCGTATGGTTGGTCATAAATTGAAAGAATTTATACCGACTCTAATTTTTCGAGGCCATGTATAAAATTTTAACTAAAATTTTCGGTTTCGTTGATTTTGTTTATATTATATTATATTTTTAATTACTTATATTTAAATCACGTAATTATAAATATTTTATTTAAAATATATAATTTTCTCCGTCTCGTTCTAAATATCCGATAAGTCGAAAGGAAAGGAAGGCCTATGACACTAGCAGACAACAGGCAACCGACACCGCCACGCGGTTCCTAAGTCCTAACTGCCAATTGCACGACACCACACCTAAAGCTAGGATATTAATACTTTGTGTGGGTCTGTCTCACCGCCATTCGCTCTTTTAACCTATTTAACTACCACCAGAAGTCGTTAATAAATAGTGGCTTAAGTTTTAACAGTTAACCCTTCTTTTTTTTTCATGGTCATTTGTGTTCTTCTTCTGTCTTAGGAGGATAATTGCTATTAATTTTTTATAATATTAAATTATCCAATTATTGTAACAAAATTTATTTTAAAATTTATATTATAATAACTAATATTTTAAAAATTAGGTCAGAAGTTAAACCGACAAGACAAGAGATTAAAGATTTAAAAGAATTAATTGATATTAAACCATCACAATGTTGACTAAAGATTAAATAAAATTAAATAATTTAAAATATGATTGATAAAAATTCTTCTTATTTATTGAAAAATTTGAGTTTAATTAAAAAAGATTATTAAATGAACATTAATTAATTAGTTTTGATTTACAAAAATTTATTAATTTATAAAAATTTATTAATAAATTGATATATTTTTAATAACAAGAATTATTAAATTAATTCGAACTTAAAAGTTAAAACCGAAGTAGACAATGAGACGGTTCAATTTTTGTTTCCAGGAAAAAAACTCAAAACTTAAACAAACTAGCTAGCGCATGGCTCTGCAGTACACTACTCCTTGCTTATCCCAGTGAATAAATTCCAGAACTGGTAACAGAGGCTTCTGAAGAAAATATATGCCTGGGCTGGCTAGGACTGCGAGGACAGTCAGATTATCCACGCACTGATTCCCTACACGATGCACATGTTAAAATTATACGTCCCAATCTCTTTAAATTAAACTACGGGTACTTGTTAACAAAAAATTATTCACAGTTCAAAATTTTTACTGTTTAATCAATCGAGTTTTTTAATTATTGATAATATCGACTTTATTGTATTTAGTTGGAAACTTCTATTAATAAAGTGATTTAGTTGACTAGTATACCTAAGCTAGTATGAGTGTGACACACTCATAGCGCCTTAATAAAATAAAGAAAGAAAAAGGATTTCAGAGTTTTTTTGGCAATCCAGGAAGTTAAATACAGGCATACAGTCCACAGATGCAGAGAAACAGAAAAAAGCTGGTATCTACTGCTAAAGAAAGCAAATATACAAGGGGAAAGAGAAGGGGCCCATGATTGCCTCAGGAGTCTGGAGTGGGAAGTCAGGTCAGGAGATCAAAGCCTAAGCAGAAGCAATCTAAAACTCGGTTTTTTTATCAAACTTTGTATTACGGAAAAGTTGGCTCTTTTCAATCTGTTCTCCAAGCAAAGACTCTATAAAAGCCTGACCCTGTCACGAGAGTGACACGTACATCTTTCTCTGTCCACATTTATATCGTTTCAAGGGCACCATCTTTCGCTCTCCACTACTGTTCTACCGTTTCTTCTTCCTCTTCTTCTTCGTGTTTGTTCGTTTACTGATAAGTACGGTGGTTAATTCCGCTGTTATAACATGGTATGTTCTGTTGCGTTCTCTGTTCTATTTCAGGCTTATGTCTAAAAGTAGTATGTTTCGTTTGTTTGTTCTTTGGGTTAGGGAAAAGATTGTGTCTTTTGATTGAAACAGGTGGCGGTGGTGGAGTCCAACGTGATTTCGAATATTGGAGAGCTCAGTTCAGGAGGGAATGAGGCGAATCTTCTGATCGGAACCGACGCTGGCGGGCATGTTCCCGCGATAATGTCAGAAGAGCCTTGTGTTTCTTGCACCACTTTTAACATCCTCGCTCCCATCTATAAACGACTTGATCAACAGGTAATTGGTGTTCTTTCACAAATTTTTTTGTCTCAACGTTTGCTATTTGTGAATGAACTCAATTGTTTGCTTGTGTATTTAATGGGTTATGTGACAATAGAACCAAAGCGTTCGTGAAAGCGACTTCAGAGTTTTTTGGCTATCCAGGAATCAGAGGATTTTGGATTGGCTGCTCTGTGAAAGGTCTTCCATCATATGTTTACAGGTTATTAAATTAACTTCTGTTTTGTTTCTTTTTCTCGATGCTAATAGATCTGAATTTCATGCATCAGTTTGGAATTGAATAAAGATGGAATCTTTTTTCCAATTAATAGGAATTCTGGGTTGGAAATGAAGAACTCGTGCTTATGTATCAGAGCATCCTTGCTGACGCAGGTTATACCACCTTCCAGCTTGCACGAACCAATAATCGTGGGGATGGTAGGTGATTTCAAAGCCCTTCCTGTCAATTTGTTAATTTTTTTTTCAATTATAATATAGTCACCACCTTTTCATGTATCTATCCCAGAATTTGCAATCTAGTTGTTTTTTTTCTTTAGTATTCTGTGCTCTAGTTTATCCTTTTCAGTTGTCTATCATGTTTGTGTACTTGGCTTAGGAATCTTATATTATCATGTGCAGGCCTGCTAACTGCTATCCGCAAGGATTACTTTAGGGTTTTGAAGTATCAAGAGTTGCTCTTCAATGACTTCGGAGACCGTGTTGCTCAACTATTACATGTACAGTCTGCTGTACCTTTCTTGCAAAACCAGATGGGCAGCAGTCAACAAGAACTTCTAATTGTGAACACTCACTTACTCTTTCCTCATAAATCGATTCTTTCCATAGTAAGATTGGATCAGGTATATCATCTTTTTTTCCACCCTCTATGATTTTAAAGTTTCTTCTTGATATCTTACTTTTGATCTTGCTTTTTAGTCTTAACATTCTCCATCAGGTTTCGTTTTGTTCTTTACACAGGTTTGTAAAATACTGCAGTATGTTGACACGTTCCAGAGAGAAAACAAACTTAATCATGTTCCTATCATACTGTGTGGGTGAGCTCCCAGTCCAGTACATTTTAGGTAGATATCTTCTGCCAGAAATGGCCAGCAGTGGACATCCTGACTTTGCTTTCCTTTGGTTTATTTTTCTGTAGTGATTGGAATGGTAGCAAACGAGGACACGTTTATAAATTCCTCAGGTCCCAGGGATTTGTGTCATCTTATGACATTGCTCATCAATATACAGACGGTGATGCCGATGCTCACAGGGTCAGTTTCTATACCTTTTTTTTTGGATTTTGCATCTTAACATCACAGCAAAGTTGAGTGCATTTTGCTTACAAGATTAATGTTTCCTTTCAATTGTCATAGTGGGTGAGCCACCGAAATCATAGGGGTAACATCTGCGGTGTAGATTTCATATGGCTTCGGAATCCTAATCAACCGAAAAAAACATTGAAGAAAAGTTGGGCTGAAGCGGTGTTTGGAATAATAAAAGTAAGTATAACCATTAGTCACGTTCAGAGTATTTTAGTCACTGAAGTTCTTTATTCCGATGATATACAGCTTTATAATGGATGATCTGGGTTTGTTTCTTTCTATTTCAGTTGTCTAACCGGGTCACAGTGTAGATATGTTACTGTTTTCATATGGAAAGAGAACTGGAATTAGGTTTCACATAGGTGGTCCAGTCTATCAACTTTCCACATTTCAGCTTTTTTGCTACATACCTTGCTGTAAATAAACTACAACTCTATGTCTAGGTTGAAATAATTTAGACCAAAAAGGATGTTCTAGTGAACTGCTTAAGAATATGTTCTAGGCATCTGCAAGTTAAAAGTCTCAGGACTGTTTGAATTGATAATTGAAAGTTCCAAGCTGCAAGCTGTAGATGCACGCAGTCAACTCGCTTTGTTTTGTCTTAATTTGTTTCTAGTTGGACAAAATAGGTAACTACTCTGTTCTGTATTTGGAGTAAGTGTGCCAAGATCATAAGTGATATTGTTTGTTTGAGAAGTGTAGTTAATCATACTGACTTTCCTGCATCTGTTGGGATGATCTACTCTTGTTTATTCTTATCAGCTCCAAAAAGCTTCTTTGACTGGAAAGGATGCATTTGCATTTCTAAAGGCTGACAAGCACAAAGGTTTTATAACATATTCATCATTTTGTGAAGCACTTCGCAAGGTATCTTACTATTAGCTGCTGTATTTGCAACTGAATGCTTGATGGGAAGATAGACTGAGCAAGGGTTTATCTCACGCAGGTAGATTTACTCAGTATTCCTTATGGACTGAGTTTCCAGAAAACAAGAGATTTGTGGAACCAAGCAGACAAAGATGGAAATGGGGTTATTGATTATGAAGAATTTAAGGTATACTATCCCTTCCCATCTTCAGTTTCAGCTTCCCCGTAAACACTCCTCTGCAAAAGATATGGTATAAGGATCTGGTTATGTCAGTTTCTTTTTGTTTGTAAACCATACTCTTTTGATTGCTCTGTTTACTTAACACAGACCTATATGTTTCTCTTAAACATACGTGTTCATCTTCTAAGTAGGTGATGAATATTTGGAACAGGGAATGTGGAATTCGGAATGTTTGGAGCAGATGGAAGAAAATCACATCGGGAGAAATGAGGAAGAAGCGATTGGTTTCAGTGTGAAAGATGCTGTTCTGTTCCCCCGCGAGGTGGAGAGAGGAATGTGGCCTGAAAATTACTCCTTGTCAGATCATGCTCGACTCACCGTCGTTTTTTCACCTGTAAGGATTCAGTGGGGTTAGCCTTACAGCAGCAGTAGCAGCATAAAGATGAAGAGGGTCGTTGGAATATTGACATGGAAAGTAGAATTGGAAGTTTGTAAATGAAAAGATCATACAAGTACAATTGTACCATGTCTCCCAAATCTCTCGATTTGGGCCATATCTTCTGGATATAAAATTTTGTAACTAAAGGGAAGGGATCAGAAAGTTTTGCCAGGGCCATTGCATCATGTATCTGTTCAGCTCCAATGAACACTTCAATTAACAAATCAACTTAAGATGTCATGATGTGTTTGTTGTTACAAAGTGCTTTCAACTTTAACAAAAGAATCCTGAATCTGGAACATGGGTGGGGGGTTGGGGTCCATGGAATCTTGGAAGCAAAGTTTTCGTTTAGTTTGAGCTTATCTCCTGTGACGAGGAAATTACCAAAACTCCTCACCAAGAGAAAGTGAAGAGAAGTCAGTACGGAAAACAGGAAAAAGCACGACTTTCAGGTATGCTAGTGGCGGGATCCACTCCCTGTCGATGGACCAATAGGAGCAACCACTTCGCAACGAAGTAGTCGAGGGATGATCCTTGCGTCAAAGTGTCTCCCGTCAAATCTTATTTTAACCACCACTTCGCAACGAAGTAGTTGAGTGATGAACAGTGTCGGAATCTAAAAAGGAGTTAAATTTTTCTCTGCAATACAAGCAGTGCCCCTCCGATCATAACATCAAACTGTCTCCCATCATTTTTACTAACCATTTTAGGAAGAAAGAAGAGCTCCACCTCCACATTCTCAATTGGTCAGTTCCAACTTCTTTAAACCCAGTCTCTTGCTTTTGTTTGTTACCTAATCCTGAAACTGCGTTGTTTCTTACTCTTAATTTACTCTTTCTGTCTTTGTTTAGTTATGTCTCTCAAGCAGGCTCTTTCCACACCCCCAATTCTACGGCTACCAGATTTCTTACAATCTTTTTCTGTTGAGTGTGATGCTTGTGGAACAAGTATTGGAGCCATTCTCTCACAAAACGGACAACCAATTTCATTTTTTAGTGAAGCATTAAAAGGCTCATCTCTTCTTCTATCAACATATGAGAAAGAAATGTTGGCAATCGTGAAGGCCAAACGGAAGTGGCGGCCTTATTTGTTAGGAAAATCGTTTGTAGTTAAAATCGATCAAAGGAGTCTAAAGTATCTCATGGAGCAACGAGTTGTCACCCCTGCTTAAGTATGTTGGCTTCCAAAATTAATGGGATATGATTACATTATTGAATACAAGAAGGGAAAGGAAAATACCGGAGCAGATTCTTTGAGTAGGCGTGATTGTGGAGAATCATTTTTTATGGCATTAACTCTACCTATAGCTGGTTGGTGGGGACGTCTAAAAAAAGAAGTTAATTAGGATTCTTTTTATTCCAATCTACAAAATAGGAATCAAAGTCAATCTCAGCTACTTTTGAGGAATGACATGTGGTTCAAAAAAAGGAAAGATATTTCTGAGCTGTAATTTAACTTTAATTCCTGCCATTTTACAAGAAGCCCATTTCTCAGTTTTAGGTGGACATTTTGGTTATAATAAGAGTCTTAATCGTGTGAAACAATCTTTTTTATGGCCTGGATTGAGAAAAAAGGTCAAGCAATTTTTGCATGAGTGTTCCACCTGCCAAAGGTTCAAAACTAATTATGGCTCCAGGAGGGCTCTTGCAACCTCTTCCCATTCCAACAACCATACAGATATCTCTATGGATTTCATTGAAGGGTTACCGTTATCACGGGGATATACCACAATTTTTGTTGTTGTTGATCAGTTGTCCAAGTATAGTCATTTTATTCTAGTCCAGCACCCTTTTTCTGCAACAGATATTGCTAAGATTTTTGTTTCTAATGTGGTCCGATTTCTTGGGTTTCCACAATCGATTGTAAGTGACAGGGATTGGGTGTTCATGACTATTTTTTTGGAGAGCTTTATTTAAACTCTATGGTACAACTTTAAATATGAGTTCTAGTTATCACCCTCAGATAGATAAGCAAACAGAGGTGATTAATCGCACCTTGGAGCAGTACCTGCGGTGCTTTGCAGGAGACCAACCTCACTCTTGGGCTGAATGGATACCATGGGCAGAATACAGCTACAGTACAAGTGTTCACTCTGCTACCAAAATCTACAGCTACAGTGCAAGTGTTCACTCTGCTACCAAGATCACTCCTTTTGAAGCTGTCTATAGGAGACCACCCCCTTCTCTTCTTTCATACATTCCAGGGACTTCAAAAGTTTAGGCTGTTGATAGTCATCTACAGGACCAAACAAAAACTCTGGCTGAATTGCGACGCAATCTACTGCTTGCTCGACACCGAATGAAGATCCGTGCAAATTAGGGGCGCCGCAATGTCATTTTTCAAGTTGGTGATTTTGTATATTTGAAATTACAACCTTATTGTCAAAGTTTTGTGAAAAATCGTTCTTCTAAGAAATTATCTCCTCAGTTCTTTGGACCATTCAAGATCACTTAAAAAATTGGGTCTGTTGCTTATCAATTGGAATTACCTCATACATCAAAAATCTACAATGTGTTCCATGTTAGTCTCCTGCGTAAATCGTTTGGAAGTCCTCCTAAGGTCTCCCCTATTTTCCCCCCTATTTCGACCAGTGACTGTCACTTGCTACAACTAGAATATGTCCTAGACAAAAGAGTCATCCAGAAGGGACAATATTGACCAAAAATGGAAGTCTTAATTAAATGGAAGGGCACCAGTCCTGAAGATGCTAAATGGGAGAATTTATGGAGGTTCTCGAAACAATTTCCAAACTTTATCCTTGCGGACAAGGATACTTTTGGCATTCAAAAGAAGGCCATGTCTAGGATGTTGCAAATTTTCTACGGATCTTATGCTGATTTGTTTTTTTCTTTAAGTTTTTTTCAATTTAGTTGTTATTCGGTCTCTTATTTTGTGGGGATGATTAGACAAATAACAGGACATTTGGAAACTTTCAGATTGAATTCATTAACGAATTAGATTCAGTTACATTAACGAGAATGAATTGAATTCGATTTACACTGTTTGGAACAAACCCAATAATATTAGAATTGAATTCAATTATTTCTTATGACATTTTTACCCTTGACTAAAAAATAATTTTATTAAATAATAAACATTCACATTTACATAGGGCAAGTTATGAACAACAATTTCATTATAAGTGATATCATAAAAAAATTAATTATTAAAATGAAAAGAAAAAATTGATTGCAAATGAGATTACTCTAGGCTGAGCTATGAAGACAATAGAAAACTATCATAATTTAGAAGCTTAAAAATGCATGAACGAGCAGTAATTCTTTTGCGTTGACATCTACAAGACACTGTCAATTTTTGTTCTTCTTGGTGCCGATTCCTAGAGAAGGTGTTATTGTTCTTCTTGGTGGGAGAGGCTCCTTAAGGTTGCGTCAGTTGAAGAGTAGTGAGATAGGAGGGGCTCCCTCAATTAAAAAGTGGCTGCATCAGTTGAAGAGATAAGGTTATTGCATATGTATTATTGGAAGAGTAATTTTCAACGTTTAAAAAGAAGAGTTAAAGTTAGTTTATAATTCAATTCTCGTAGTTTTTTGCTGAATTAAATTTATAAAAAACCGTAGGTTTCAATTAGATATGTGAATTAAACTCATCTTCTTTTTTTTTTCCGTTCCAAACGGTTGAATTGAATTCAATTCCTATCGTCATTCGCTCTAAACAGGGTGCATGTCCAGGGTCTTCTTGGGAAGGAAACTGAGTCCAAGGTCTCAGGTTCGAGTCTCGGCAGCGGCAGTGTGGGAGTTCATCCAATGTGGTGACTCCTTGTGCACACCGAGCACTGGGCCGCCTTCCTGAGGGACTAGGTGGGATCAAACCGTAATTCAATCCTCCAGCGATGGTCGGGTTTGCGACTGGGGGCCCTTAAAATTGGGGATCAACCTTCTGAGTCCAAAGGTGCATGTCGTATTCAATTTTCATTCAATGCTATAAATTAACAGTTGTTATCATTGCTTTAAAAAAAACAGCTGTTATCATTTTTTTTTTGGGCTACGAACGAACATAAAAGAAAAGTTACAGTCGGAGGGCACCAATGTCCTGACGATCTTTCGTGAGAAGAGGATGTAATTGAACCGGAAGATCGGCACAGTTGTTATCATTAATAAAGGAGGAGCAGACAAATATAATCTTCTTTCGTAATTTCGAACGACAAAAATTCTCTTATCAGATGACTGAAATTTATTCGATGACAGCGCCACAGCAATTCGGGAACAGAACCTCACCAAGAGAAAGTGAAGAGGCGTCAGTACGGAAAAGAGGAAAAAGCACGACTAGTGGCGGGATCCACGCGCAGTCGACGGACCAATAGGTGGGTTTAGCAACTACTTCGCAACGAAGTAGTCGAATGAATGAACAGTGTCGGAATCTAAAATGGAGTTAAATTTGTCTCCGCAATACAAGCACTGCCACTCCGATCTTAACATCAAACTGTCTCCCGTAATATTTACTAACCATTTTAGGAAGAAAGATGAGCTCCACCTCCACAATCTCAACTGGTCAGTTCCAACTTTAAACCAGTCTCGTGCTTTTGTTTGTTACCTAATCCTTAAACCGCGTTGTTTCTTACTCTTAATTTACTCTGTCTGTCTTTGTTTAGTTATGGCAGTTGCGGTTAATAAAAAACTGCGGGCGGTTGGATACCGATTTCATCCAACCGACGAAGAGCTGCTGACCCATTTCCTAAAATACAAGAATCTCGGACACGAAAGCCAGGTGCTGGCAATAAACGTTGTTAACGTCTGCAAGTGCGAACCTTGGGACCTGCCCGGTATGTATATCTCGTCTTCTTACATCGTTTTTAATGTTTTTCCCTTCTCTAATTGGATAGTTTTGATCTTAATTAGACCAATCGAAGATAAGATCCAAGGACCATGTGTGGTATTTCTTTTGTCCCCGTAACTTAAAGTACTCGAAGAGTAAGCGACTCAACAGGACGACGGAGGCGGGTTACTGGAAACCCACCGGCAAGCCTCGCAAAGTCACAGCCAAGTGTACGAAGATGCAGATTGGTACTAAGAGGACTTTGGTTTTCTACCTTGGTCATCCCAAAGGAACGAGGACCGAATGGGTCATGCACGAATATGACTTTAACTTGCCTAATCAGGTAGTTTGATCTTATGATTGTACATACTATCTATGAGAAATGTTCGTTTAAATTGGCAAGGGCTGGATCGATCTTTTTCGTTGTCTCGGCAGACGCTTGTTATGTGCAGTGTTGAGCATTTGAAAAGGCAAAGTTTAGGGCCAATCTAGTTTATACATTACAATTTCTTAGAAACTTTGAATTTCATTCGTCACTTTTTGTGTAACTTTGAACTGTGATT
Organism: Erythroxylum roraimae; assembly: GCA_027568915.1. Taxonomy (NCBI): domain Eukaryota; kingdom Viridiplantae; phylum Streptophyta; class Magnoliopsida; order Malpighiales; family Erythroxylaceae; genus Erythroxylum; species Erythroxylum roraimae. The sequence goes on along the minus strand of JAOSBL010000004.1, from coordinate 4,585,913 downwards.
TGGATTCGTCTGACCTTGGTAAAAGAAGTATTGGAGATGATGAAGTTGCTTGAAGTGGCAATTCGTGTGGTGTTGTGTTTAGTTGTGGATTTGCTTTATTGGTTTCTGTTTTTTATTTACTTTTGCAATTTGATTTCGTTAAGAGATCTCAGAGTGAGCTCATTATCTTTGGTCTTGATGCAGGGGAATTTTGTGGTTTTCAAGTTGCAGAAAAAGCCACGTGAAAAGACCAAGAATCCTGATGTGGCTTTAGCTTCTGATTTTGAAACAGACGTAGCTAATTCATTTTGTGATAAGCAGCAGTCTGCATGTCAAGAGGCTCCTAATGTGGAGAATGAATGTCAAAGTGAAGTGCCTGGTACGCCTTGTTGCGAAGGGGTCTTTTCTCCAACAGTGACACCTTCCACTCTTCGCAGTCAAATATTCTTTTCTGGTGAGACAACTCCTCCTCCTCCTCCTAGAACTCCTCCTCCTCCTCCTCCTCCTCCTCCCACTGCAATACCTTCCATTCCCGATAAACAAATATCAGTTACAATGCTACCTTTCAATCTTCAAGAACAAATAGCAGTCCCATTGAATATTAAAGATACAATATCAGCTACAATGACACATGCCAATTCTAAAAATCAAGTATCATCCACAATTACATATCCCTCCAATATTAAAGATAAAATATCAATGACATCTTCCAACCTTAAAGGTCAAATATTATCTTGCGGTGAGGCTACTCCTCACTCTACAAAGCCTTCCGATCTTATAGATCAAATGTTCTTTTGCAGTGAGGCAACTCCTCACGCTACAAAACCTTTCAATCTTGAAAATCAAGTACCTGTTGGTGGAGACACGACTCCTCCTGTAACAGTACCAAACAATATTGAAAATCATATGCTAGTAGTCGGAGATTTATACGAGAAAGGTGATTTCGTATTGATTTCAGACTTCAATATTCAGAATTTAGCCTATGGAGGGGATGAGCTTACTCCAATGGCCATATCTTCTGAATTTAGAGATGAATTACATCATCAGAAAGGTAATTATCTCTCTGATTATCTATCTAATCAGAAAGGTAATTATCTATCTACTTCCAGTATACAAAATCAACTATCAGACTTTGATTTTGTAGGAGGTAAATTGATTACAGCAATTACCGAACCTTCAGATACTAATAGTCAATTAATCACAAAGGAGAGTATTTATGTTCTACCTTCCAACTCAGAACAAAAGCTACCCCATAATGATTTAGTAAAATCCTGTGTGAATCCACCCCTTTTGGGTCCTTCTAGTTCTAGAAACGAGCAAGAACATGATATAGTTGAACCAAATTGCGGGATGGAGCATGATTTTATAGAACTAAATTCATCATCAGAAGTGAATGTACCTGTCACTCAGGATGGTGAATCTGGTTCCCTAGAGTCAACAATTTCAGGTTTCAAAACTCAAAGTACATATGAGAAGACTATCGTGTCAACTCCCGAAGATATTGATTGGAGTTCCCTGGTGGCATTTGATTTCGCAAGTAACACAGAGGCAATTACTAAATCCTTCATAATTTTTTTTCCCCTTAAAGTATTTATTCATATGGACCATAATAGGTGAATTTGAGGACTATGCTTATACTACCTTGTTTCTTTTTTTCTTCTACAGTTTGAGAGTCTACCAGAGGAAAACTGGGTAACTGATTCAGAAGGCATGTTTGGCGCTGAACGTCAATGGCTTATGTCCGGTGAAGTAAGCCCTTGGGCACAGTACAGTGGCTTTGGTAACTACATGCCTGGTAGCTATGATCTGGTTCATGTGCCTTCTTTTTCCTTGCCTGCCTGACTTTCAGATTTTGTCGTGGCACCACAAAGCAAGCCTACATAGGTTATAAGATTGGTGAGGCACACGACCTCTCCTCTGCCTAGTGAGCTTATGAAGATAAGAACAAACTGCTTCAGTATGTTAATAGTGTATGTCTGAACAATGTTGTACTTATAATTATGGTAGTTAGATTGCTGATACTCAGCAACTAAAAGAACTAAAGTGGTGATTGTATATATTGATAAGGAATTGGAGTTTTAATTGTATCCTGTTCTTAATTGTATGACTAATATTTGACTGAATTGGAGGGTGATAAGCACATATTGGGATTTAGAGTAGTACTGTAGTTTTTATTTAACATTTATCAAAGTAAGAAGAAAACAATTTAGCTTGATTATAGCTCTGAGGTTCATGAATACTTGATATATTTGCCAAGATATTCAAATATGATGAGGTAAAACAAGGTGGTTGAATAAACGGAAAAGTGGGAGGAGTATAGGACATACCTGAGGAAGGTAACTGATCTGAGAAAATTCCAGCAGCAGAGGAGAAGTCATATGGAGAAGTATTTACATTCGAGACATAATCCTTTAATCTTGAAGATGGATATTTGACTCTTGTGCTTTTCCAAACATGTAAGTGAGGTAGGGAAGATGGAGGAATATCTGGGGTAGAATCTGAAACTGGTAATGCAGCTGGGACTGAAGAACTTGGTGTATCATTAATAGGTGGGGCAGAACATGTTTCAGCTGGAAGGAGAGGAACTGGTGTATCATTACTAGGTGGGACTGTAGGGACATAACGAAAATCAGTAGGAAGTGTGAAAGAAGGATCAACATGAGAAATTAAGGGCCGCTGATATGGAGTTTTCCAAGATAAAACAGGTGTAGGTAGTTGGTTGATGATGTAAGTAGCCACCAAAATTGAATCTCCCCATAATTTCTTTGGCATCTTACTTTGAAACAAGAGATCGAGCAATCTGTAATAGATGTTTGTGTTTTTCATTCAACAACCACATTTTGTTAAGGGGTGTATGAACGTGATTGTTGATGTATAATGCCTTTGGTTTCGAAAATATGGGAACAATCTGTATTGACAAATTCACTCCCATTATCACTTCTTGTTATAATAACAGTGCTTTGAAATTGGTTTTCAATGAAGTTGAGAAAGTGGGTAAGAGTTTTAACGGTTTGTGTCTTATGGTTGAGTAGAAAAGTCCATGCAGCCTTACTAAAATCATCAACAATAGTCAAGATATAGTGAGCTCCTGAAATAGAAGAGATTCTATATGGTCCCCATAGGTCTATATGACACACATAAAAAATGTGGGCTGAAATGGTTTGGCTGTTGGAGAATGGTAAAAGGTGTTGTTTGGATAGAGGACAAACATCACATAGAGGTAAATGTGGCGAATCACCAGAAGTAATGCCATCAATACGTTTTATGACAGAATAAGGAGCATGACCCAATCTGTTACGCCAAAGTTGAAAATCAGTCTAAGATCTTTTATTTATATGGTCAGTAAACGTACATGCTGCTTATTGCTGAATATGAAATCTCGCCATCTTTGCATCTTGAACAACATAATCAATTGTATCTTGTGAGAAACTAGATTTGTCTAGAATGTAAAGATTTCCCTTAACTCGTCCAACTCCTAAACTATTCTGAGTCAGCAGGTCTTGAAACATACAAAAGGAAGGGTAGAACGTGATTCTAAAACCAGACATGTTAGTAAGCTTATGAACTGAACGTAGGTTGAACTTAAAACTGGGTATATGAAGAGCAGTAGTTAGTTTGAGAGAAGAGCTAATGGTTATATCCCCTATCTGATGAACCAATTTAACTGATCCATCTATTAAAAAAAAAAACTGGTGTATATTCTTTCGGGATTTTAGGTTGATTAAAAAGCTGATATCATGTGGTTTAAGGCTCCTGTATCAATTATCCATTAACCTGGTTCTATAAATTTGAATGAATTGAAAGCAAAGTTGAGTGCAGAACCTGCAAAATCTGTCAGATGAGCAAAATTAATTCAGCGACTATCCTCACCCATATTCATTCCTTTCATGTATTTCATAACCTCTTCTTGGATAACATTTGTAATTTCTGCAGACTAGCCAGGTGATTTCTGAATAATCTCAATTGTTTCAGCTCCTTCAAATGGTGTGTCAACAAAATTTGCCATTTCTCGTGGTTATTTCTTTCCTTTTTGTTCCTTGCTATTCTTATACCAACTGGATATTCATGTAATTTGAAGCAAGTTTCCTTCAAATGTCCCTCTGTTATGCAGTAAACACAGTATCTGTCTTTCTTGGCCTCTATTCTCTTGTCGTTCCATTGTTTGTTTTCGTTTCTTCCATCCTTCTTGAAACCGTATCCCCTGGCCAATAATGCGTTATGCTCAAAAACTTCCTCCACATCATGCAATTCCCTCTGTTTCTCAACTCGTAATATCATCGAATAGGCTTTATTCACACAAGCAATAAGATCCATAATAAGAATTTAATTTTTGACATGATCAAATGAATCATTTAAACCCATCAAAAACTGAATTAATTTGCTCATCTGATTTAAATCAGCTATAGTTTTTGATGCACCACGTACATTCTGGAATTGGCAGTAAACAATTCAACTCATCCCAAAGTTTCTTCAATTTTGTATAATATTTGGCAATGCTCATGTTTTCCCTGATCAATTGAACTTATTTCTGTTTGACTCTGATATATCATAGGTCCGTTACTCTCTCCAACTCTCTCATCAAGTTCAGAATCAAGCAAAAATATGATTAGATGTTGCAGTTCCAGCTATAAAGCAAAATATCATCAAGTGTAGCAGTTCTCTAGCTATGCAGCAAAACATCAAACAATATAACAGCTTACTTTGCCTTTTTCCAAAATCATTTTGACTTCTTTCCTTGCTTTTTCTTGATCACTTCATCAACGTACATTATGCCCTTGCCTTTGTACACTTCAGGTGGCTTGCAACTACGAACTGCAGAGGCAAACTGGTGTACCCTTTGCTTGTCAATTCCGGTGCAGCAAATTACGTTGTTTTTGAAGCAGAAAACTCAAACTGCAGGAGGAACGGTAAGTTCAACTTCATGGCTGTAACCCAATTTTAGAAGCAAAAGGCGTCCCTCTACTTCTGCTCTTGCTTTGTACCCAACACCCACAATCTTGAGAAAACGGAAAAATCTCGCCTCCATATTGGCTAATTGATTCCTGATTTTTGATGAGGTAACATATCACATTAATTCAAAAGATGACAGAAGTAAAAATCTCGAAAACCTGTAGGTTACATAGCATTTTAATGATCAGGTGCTACGCAATATGAAATATATCCCTAACTGAATCGGTTTCCTCATGAACTAAGCCATGCCGCAAATGAAATAAAAATTGCCTCATGAGTCAAGCTACTACTACACAATCACATAATTCAAAAGAGAAAAACTAATTACAAGATCCCACTACAGAGATTATCTGTAGAAGCAACTTGAAAACAACAATATATCTCAATTATGCAATTAATGAGCAGACAAAAGAAACACCCAACAGTTGAGTAATGGAAGGCAAAATTCATTCCAAAGAATCAAGAAATAACACCTACCAAGAATTGAAACTTCAAGAAACAACGAGATATCACACCAATTTTCAGAGTCAACTATACCCATTTCCAATTTCCAAATCACAAATACAGAATTAACTTCAACAATACACCGTGATCTTTAACTTCTACAATCCAAAATCTAACATATTCATATACACTAATAACACTATACAGTATACACCCAACTCCAATACCGTGACAAATCACAAAACCCCTTTAGCTTCAAGGCTTCAACAGAATCAACACCATTACCAATTCCAACTTCAATATTCAACACCAGAATCCAAAATCCAACCAATCCAACCAATTCAGAAATACAAGCAACCCCAATACCATCGGCATTCAACAAATCAAATCAGAAATCCATCATCCAACACAATAAAAAATTCAATATAGTAGGAAAATTTCGAAAACAGACAAAAAAACACACACCCAAAAACAAATTACGGGTGCGGTGGTCCTGAGGTGCGACGGTGACGACTGTAGCGGGCGGTGGCGTCTTCGGGTGTGGAGGAAGGTTGAAGATGAAGACGGCGAGACCACGACAGAGGAGGAGGAGTCCAGGTCAGACGAGGCTGAGGACGGCGAAACCACGACGTCGAGAAGTCGACGGCGAGAGTGAGAGACGGTGACAGTTAGGGAGATTAAGAGGCGAGAGTTTTTTTAAGGGGGGTGGGTGTTTTTTAGAGTTTTCAAAATTCGGAAAATGGTCCTCCAAAAAAAAATTTTCTCAGCTCGTATCTGATGAAATTACAGAGTAAAAAGATCATAACTTCATTTGTACCACGCTGCCAAGCGATCAATTTAGCGACCCAAGAATCAAGAAATTCGAAAATTTCCAGAATTCTTACTAACCTCCCATCAAACAAAGCATCAAAAACGAAAGAAACCAGATGATGATCAAGGTTGAGCTCATCAATTTCAAGCTTCAATGTGTCCTTGTGCACGTTCACATCATTCCTGACCTTTTTCGCATTCTGATGTTCCACATAAGGCACGGGCTGAATTGGCTGAGCGAGACCCACATCAGGCCGAATCGCCGGCCACCCATTAGCCTGATTACTATAATAGTAAGGGTGA
>JAOSBL010000004.1:4555895-4566348 GCA_027568915.1 Erythroxylum roraimae | reverse complement strand
CACACTGTAATGTTTTTATTATCAATTAAAATAATTTTAACGTTATATTATCAATTAATTTTCTGATTAATCAAATTATATATATATATATACACAAATTAATATATTATGAATAGATAATTGGTAACTCTTAACATTATGCATTTATCACAACATCATGAAACTAGAATTTATTAAAAAAAATTCTAACCTGCTATTACCGACGGAATAAAAATACCGTTGGAAATTTTATATTTCTTTATCGACGGTAATACTATCACCGTCGGTAATTAAGATGACGTTTCTTGTCATTACCTTCGGTTTACCTATGGTGCTTTTTCCGTTGCTAAATTTTACCGGCGAAAATTCACGTTACTTTTTTTCCGTCGTTAATATTTACCGATGTAAAATAGACCGTTGGTAATATATTTTGGACCGTTGGTAAATTACCGAGGGAATATCACCGTTGGTAAATTTAACTACGGTCCTTTTAATGACGATTTTGTCCATCTTCAATTTCCATTAGTAATTCATTTTACCGACGGAAATTGATCGATTACCGACGGAATATATTCCTTGTAGTGGCAATTGAAGAACAGATAGTAGGATTCAGGTGTCATCCAATAGATGAAGAAATCATTGGTCATTATCTAAAGCTGAAGATGGATGGTCGCGATTCGCTAGTCGACGACGTGATCGGTGAGATTGATCTCACCCGAGTGGAGCCCTGGGAATTACCAGGTAAGTGTTAGCAATATTAATCATAGTTCGTGAAATTCCATGCTATCTTTCCAAATGTTAGGCTTTGTTAGAAGTTAGGTTTAGTTCAAACTTTCATTAATTTAGTTGTTAGGTTGTTACCGTAAAATAAGCTAGGAGATTTACTAGTTGTTAGTTTTCCTATTTCTTAGATGAATTAGTTAGAATAGTTAGAATTTGTATATGATACGTTGTTAATGTTTAGTTCAAATTGCAACTCTTGTAAAGCCTATTTAAGAGGTTTTGTTTCTCATGAATAAACTAATGGTTGATTAGCAAAATCGCTTTCTTCTATTTCAAAGTTGTTCAGTTCTATAATATTTCTCTAACAAAGTGGTATCAGAGCCAGGTTGTCTTAGAACTGGACATGCCATTCTTCTTGTCTGCAAACAATGGCAGCAACTTCAAGCTCTCTCAATGTCTCACAACCACATATACTAATTTTCAAAGGCGACTTATATAAGTTTTGGAATATAAATATGAAGATGTTATTCATATCTCAGGATCTTTCGGATCTCATGGAAACAAGTGTTGCAGAATCTAGCGATAATGAGACTCGTCTAAAAGACAATCAGAAACGTGATGCAAAAGCCCTCTTCTTCATCCAACAAGCAGTGGATGATTTGATACTCTCCATAATAGTAGCTGCCACGTCAACCAAACAGGCCTAGTCAATCTTGAAAACTGAATATCAAAGATCAGCAAAGGTAATTACTGTCAAACTTCAATCTCTTCGATGAGATTTTGAAACTTCATGTATGAAAGGCAAGGAATCAGTCTAAGAATACCTAGCAAAAGACTCTTCCATCGTAAGTCATATGCATTCATACGGTGAGAAAATTACGAATGAAACTGTTGTAGCTAAAGTGTTAAGGAGTTTAGCTCCCAAATTTGATCATATAGTAGCAGTAATTGAGAAATCGAAAGATTTGTCTATTTTTTCATTCGATGAACTGATGGGGTCTTTACAAGCACATGAGGCCAGGATCAATAGAACTACTGGAAAAGAAGAAGAAAAGGCATTCCAGAAGGGGAGTCGGAGTCATCAAATCAACATGCTAGAGGAAGAGGTAGAGCAGGTTTTCGAGGTCGAGGTCAAGGTCGTGGAAGGAGCAATTCCTTACAGTGTTCCTACTGTAACAAAAATGGACACACATACAAATTTTGCTAATCCAAGCCAGAAGAAGCTAATTATGCTGAGGAGGATGAAGAGCAAGATGACTTCTTATTTATGGCTTAGTCAAGCATAGAGATTGCTGCTAGTGATATATGGTATGTTGACAGTGGCTGCTCGCATCACATTACTGGTGACAAATACAAATTCAAGGATCTCAATGAATCAATAAGGTCGCATGCTCAGCTTGGTGATGAAGCTGAAAAACAGTTCTGAATTGAAGGTCAAGGGACTGCAGTGGTATCTATAGGTAACCAACAGAAGTTAATCAAAGATGTGCACTTTACTTCATGTCTTACATATAATTTACAGAGTGTGGGGCAACTAATCGAGTCAGGCTATTCAGTTATGTTTGAAAATGCAAAATGTTTGATAAAAAACAAAGATGAAATTATAGCATGTGCTCACATGTCATCCAATAGGATGTTTTCCCTTGATCTCTCTGCAGATGCAGCCATGATAAACAAAACAATGGGAGAAAGTGAGTTATGGCACCTTAGGTACAAGCACTTAAATGTCAAAGGTTTACAGCTGTTAAAAAACAACGACATGGTCAGTAACTTACCTTCCATCGCGCAACTACAGAAAGTGTGAGAAGGATGCGTGATGGGGAAGGAAGCCAAGAAAGCATTCCTTGTTGGCAGGTTCAGACGTGTAGAAAATCTATTAAAACTGGTTCATGCTAATCTTTATGGTCCTATAAGGGCCGAATCCTTGTCCGGAAGTAAGTGCTTTCTATTGTTCACTGATGATTTCAGTAGAATGAGCTGGGTGATACTTTCTACAACTCAAGTCCGAGACCTTTGAATATTTCAAGAAGTTTAAAGCAATGGCAGAAAAACAAAGTGGAAAAAATCTTAAGGTGCTTCAAACCGATCTTAGAGGAGAGTTTCTACCTGAAGAGTTTGTGACTTTTTGTGAAGACTAAGGAATTAAAAGAGAGCTGATAGGCCCATACACTCCGAAGCAAATTGGGGTGGCTGAGTGCAAAAATTGAACGGTGGTTGAGATGGCTCGATCAATGCTAAAATCAAAGGGCCTTCCTAACAGTTTCTAGGCTGAAGGTGTAACGACGACAGTGTATCTTCTCAACATGTCTCTTATGAAGGCTATGTGGAAACAGATGCCAGATAAAGCTTGGAATGGCAACAAACCCCCGGTGGATCACTTACGTGTTTTTAGTTGCATATGTTATGTTTTGCATACAACTGATAGACACAAGCTAGAAGAGAAATCACAAAGATACATCTTCATCGGTTATTCCTCACACTCTAAAGCTTACAGATTATATGATCCCTTAAGTGGCAAGATTTCAATAAGCAGGAACGTTGTATTTGACGAACAAGGCTACTAGTCATGGGAAGAAAAAATCAAGTCAAATGCTCAAGTGGAAATAAACGAAGGGGAAGACATTTGCAGTAAATGAAGAGGAAATAATACCATCTCCTAGCAGCTCACAAAAGTCAACTCTAGCATGGTCAAGTCTACTGTCAAGTGAAACTTCCTCATTTAAAGAGTCTTCACCTGATGAATTAACCCAATTACGCAGAAGTGAGCATGGTAGGATTCCTTGATGTCGGTTCGAAATTGAAGGAGAGGTGACATCACCATTGATTCTATTCACAGAGGATCCGATCATAGTGGAGGAAGCAATGAAAGAGAAGGAATGGCAAAGAGCAATGGAAGAAGAACTTCAAGTTATTGAGAAAAATCAGACCTAGGAACTAGTCGATCTTCCTAAAGGTAAAAATACTATATGTCTGAAATGGATTTTTAAAACTAAATTCTTAGCAGATGGGAGTATTCAAAAGCATAAGGCAAGGCTTGTAGTGAGAAGTTATGCTCAACAAGTCGTTGATTATAAGGAAACGTTCTCACCAGTAGCTCAATTTGAAACAGTGAGAACTATTTTGGCACTCACAGTGCATAAGGAATGGAAAGTGTTTCGATTTGATGTAAAATATGCTTCTTAAATGGTGATTTACAAGAAGAGGCGTATGTAACTCAACCCCCAGGCTTCGAAGATTCGAGGAAAGACAAAGTTTTTTGGTTGAAAAAGGTATTCTATGGGTTGAAGCAAGCCCCTAGAGTGCGGTACGGAAAGATCGATGAGTTCTTTCAAAATAACGGGTTTGAAAGGAGTATACATGAGCCAACTTTGTATCTAAAAAAACAAGGTATGAATGATGTGGTGATAGTAAGTCTCTACGTCGATGATATGATATATACTGGTTCTTCGTTACATCTTATATTTGAGTTTAAGAAGTCCATGAAAAATATGTTCGAGATGACAGATTTGGGAGAACTACACTACTTTCTGGGCTTAGAAATTGTTCAAACGCATGCTGAAATTTTTATGTCATAGAAGAAGTATGTTAAAGATACACTTAAGAAGTTTAACATGATGGGATGCAAAACAGCCTTCACACCTATGAACACTAATGAAAAGCTTCAAGCAAAAGATGATACAAGAGCAGCAGAAGGAAGCTTGATTTATCTAACTCATTCTTGTCCTGGCATAATTTTTTTTCAGTTTGTGTCCTTTCACGATTTATGCTTAAACCGTCCAACACCACTTTGGTGCAGTCAAGAGAGTTCTTCATTATTTAGCTGGCATAAAGGAGTTTGGCATCTAGTTTCGAAAAACAAATGAGTTTAGTTTTAAAGGTTATACGAACAGTGATTGGGCTGGTTCGATTGAAGAAAAACAAAGCACTTCCGAAAATTGCTTCATTGTTGGAACAGCTGCAGTTTCTTGGTGTTCTAAGAAGCAGGCCACTGTAGCTTTGTCATCTCTTGAGGCAGAGTATGTAGCAGTTACAGCCTCTGCTTGTCAAGTAGTGTGGTTAAGGAGGATATTATATGATCTGGGACAAGAGCAAGTTGAAGCAACTGATATTTTGTGTGATAGTAAGTCAGCCATGATGCTGGCTAAAAATCCTATCTTTTCACAACCGTATCAAGCATATTGAAATCAAACGTCATTTCATTCAAGAGTTGATGACAAAGGGAGAAGTCAAATTGGAGTTGTAGAATCGAAGAGCAAATTGCAGATTTAATGACAAAGAGCTTGCCACAATAGAAGTATGAGTTTATTTGTACACAATTGGGAGTCTCCAAGTTTAAATGAAGGGGGAGTGTTAGAAGTTAGGTTTAATTCAAACTTTCAATATTTAGTTGTTAGGTTGTTACCGTAAAATAAGCTAGGAGATTCACTAGTTGTTAGTTTTCGTATTTCCAAGATGAATTAGTTAGAGTAGTTAGAATTCGTAGCTGACAGGTTGTTAGTGTTTAGTTCAAATTACAACTCTTGTAAAGCCTATTTAAGAGGCTTTGTTTCTCATTAATAAAGCAAGGGTTGATTAGCAAAATCAATTTCTTCTGTTTCTAAAGTTGTTTAGTTCTATAATATTTCTCTAATAAGCTTTACGTATAAGATCTGTGTATGGGTAAATTGCAAGTCGTTCACAACTACAATCAGATGATCAAGTTTGGTATTTCTTTTATCGACTTGATTACAAGTCCTCGAATGGTAAAAGAGCCAAAAGGACAACAATGAGTGGTTTCTGGAAAGCAACTGGGAAAATTCATCATGTGAAGGCTAAAGACACTGGCGAGAACATTGGGACAAAGAGAACTTTGGTTTTCTATAGAAAAGAAGGGTGTGATTCTAAACCAGTCAGGACCGACTGGGTCATCCACGAGTACCATGCTAAAACCATACTTCCAAACCAGGTATTTGTTTATGACTTAGCTGTAACTGCATAGGCTCTCATCATTTATGATTCTGCATCATCTTTCATATTCTAGTCTCTCGTTTATGTTCGTTACGAACTGGAGCTGTGCTACATACAATGCTGATTTGGTCTGTAATGACAAATTATCTTATAACATCTCCTTTCCCTCTAGTCGACAGAATTTTTTGTCTGCAAATTGAAGAACAAAGTAGAAGCGCAAACTGATGTTTCAGTTTCACCGTGCAGGAAAGGTGAACCAAGTTCATCTGTACCTTTTGGTTTTGATAATGAGGTAGGACATTATGCAAATCTTAAGGTGAGGTTGAGAATGTTGTGTAGGATTTTCCCGACATACTAGGACATCCTTACTGTTCAAATTTGGTCCATTTAATGATTTAACCCATTAATCACACAATCGTCTATACATATCATATACATCTTTTGTGATGGGTAGAGATGAAAAAGGGATGAAATTATATATTTTGGGTCCCTATCCTCAGCTTCACACAAGAAAACGAGACATTATTGGGTTGTAGAGATCAGAGGCTAGAAGATTCAAAAGTTCTCATTTTCGTCGTGAAAAGTTCTCATTTTCGTCGTGAGAACGTTGCTGGATAGAGCTTGTAAGCAATAGCTGGAGGTATTTTAATTTTTTATTATGCTTCTGCTTGACATTTATACATTTATTTTGGCATTCATGAAGGTTAATCATGCGTAATGTATTTTTGAGTTTAAGATGCATGCTATAGTTTATCATTTGGCATCAAAGCCTTTATGCCTCTGCCTTGCGTCTGAGTGGGAGTTTTTTTGGTTTTATGCTCTGTTTCTTAGTTTTACATATGCCACATAAGTTACCATTTGTTTGTTGATAAAATTCGACGTCCATGTGCATGATGGGCATCGGAGTTGTGTTTTGGCACTCCATGTTTCACCCACATGTGACAGGGCGATGGAGGGAGGAGGAACGACGATGACAGTGCATGGCGGCCTTCGAACATCGCCAGCCATGTATCGTCATAAGTTTTGGTTTCTCTGGCGTGTCACACTCGTCGGCTCGTTGTCATTATCCCATCACTACGCTCCTCATCTTTCCCACACCTATTACGGACCTGTGTTGCTTTAGGTTGGAGCCGGGTCACACTGACCTAGCTGGAGGTTGAAGACGATGTTTCTGTGTATTTTTTAATTAATTAACTAATTCAGTTAATGTTTGTAATTGTTAGGTTAATTAAGCACTTAACCCATTTTATTTGTGATTTTAATTATAAAACCTTTTTTATTAATATTTTTAATATTAACTTTTAATTTGTATATTTAATATTTGAATTAAATTTGACATGCAAGTTATAATTGTTTAACTATTTGCACAAAATATATGTGATTAATTGAAAATTGTGTGCATAAATTGATGATCATTATACATGCAAAAGTAGACTAAATAATCTTGTGCATTGTTATTTGATTTATTTGCATTATTAATTAATTGATGCAAATATTTAACCTTTATTTAAGCTTAAAGTAATGTGAGTGATCTATATGATTTTAATTAATTGGAAGTAGCCAAAGCATCTCTAATTAATTAGGATTATATATTTAGTTTTAAGATCACATTAAACGTTAATTGTAATTAATCATATGTGATATGATAAAATCTACCCACATGAATTTTGTTATATTTGTATAATTAATTAGGATGAAATATCGGATTATATATCTTAATCTACCCACAAGAATTAAGAAAAGGAACATAATTCAATAGTTTTGTCGTAAAGTTATAGATGAATCTAATTGAGTAGAACTTTAGCCCACAGACAAGTCTTATGTCACTAGATTCATGTATTAAAAGCATGATTTACATTGCTAAAGCGTGAATTATTACTGGTCTCAAATTATAAATAATAAGCATGCATATTTGAACTTGCAGTTACTCAGACTGTGAATATTTCTAATATGAAGTGAGAAATTCTCGAATTGAGGGGTGACAACTATAAGGTGTGTAATGAGAGAATTCTCCTTCACTTGGGTTGGATAGATACACATTATGTTATTAGGAAAGATGAACTACCAAGTATAAATGAAATCAGCACTTTAGATGTTGGTGCTCTTTATGCAAAATGGGAGAGATCTAATCGCCTCTCTGTGATGTTCATAAAGACCAAACTATCTGTCGGTATTCGTAGTTCTGTCGAACAACATAATAAAGTCAAGTTTTTTTTTCCCAATAGCACTGTCTATCCTTTTCGCCGCTCCGATTGTCTTTCCTGAATTTCTTTATCAGTTTGTAACTTTATTTTTAATTTTTTTATTCAGTGATAAATTTTAATACAAACTAAGGGGCCGTTTGATTTTACTTCTTTTTTTGTTGTAGTTTTAGTTTCCGTTTTCAGTTTTTTGTTTCTGTTTTTCTTTCAAATAAAAACAAAAACTTGTTTGGTTGTTAATGTTAATGTAGTTATATTTTTATCACTAATAATAATTACATTTTAGATAAAACTTAAATATAAATTATTTTTTATTAAATAAATTTATTTAATCTCTTATATAATATTTATTAAAAATTATTGATAAAATTATGTTATTATAATAAAATAAATAATTTATAAATTAAAATTTTATTTATAAATTAATATTTATTTGAAATATATTTTAACTATAAAATCAAATTTTATTTGAATATTTATATATTTTAAATTTAATTATATATAATTTAATTATAAAAATTAAATAGAATTAAATTATTCATAATTTTATTGATAATAAATTTAAATTTATTAAATATATAAATATAATGTTGAATTAAATTATTCATAATTTTATTAAAAATAAATAATTAAATAATATATATTTAAATGATAGTAAATCAGGTTATGAAAAAAAAACAGGAAACAAAAACCACTTTTTATGATTTTCATAATTTTTTAAAACTGGAAGAAACCAAAACTAAAAACTGAAATTAAAAACTCAAAAAAAAAGATTTTTTTACTGAATTTGAAAATAAAAATAAAAAAATCAAAAATAAAAATAGAACCAAATACTCCCTTTACTCGTTATAAAAAATATTTTTTATAAATTAAAAATAAAGTTACAAACTAATAAAGAAATTCAGGAAAGACAAAGGCATGAAAAGGATAGGCAGTGCTGTGGGAAAAAAGAAACTTAACGTAGAAGTTTGTAATGATATTTCAGTTTCACGTCAAATCATCCCTTTTGATTTTGAGAACTCCTCAACCCTCGGCCGTTTGGAGTTCTTCTCGCTTCTTTAACACTTTCGAGCATGGAAGGTCTTACGTTTGAATTCTCGTCTCTCCAAGAAAATATTTTTTATATATAATTTTTAACTTTTCATTTGTTATAGAATTTGTGATTTATTGATATCCACTAATACATGGTTTACTAGATTAGCTTTCGAACCAAGCTAACCATTGTAATGACCAAAACCGCGTCACTTATAGCTTCTTAACGAAGCAATTCACTTCCCCGGACGCAAAGAATCTGAAGCAGTGTAGCATGAGGGAAAGTACTTGGAACATGAAAGCAACCTATGAGGATGCTGAGTCAAACAGCTCTTACATCATTAGATTCTATCTTAATCACTTAGAATTCTGTAATTTAACTTATACCTTTCACAACTACTATTGTCCTTGCAAAGCAAGTATGGTGTTGCTTCCCTTGACATTGACGAGTTCAGTTTTGTGCTGTTTTCTTCAAGCGAATCTACATAATACAGAAAGAGATTACCAAATAGCTCGCTAACGATTTTATAATTAAGTCCTACCTAGTCTTTCAGTTTCAGTTACATTGGACATGGGTTCAAATATTAGGACTATGATTTGATCATCTTGGTGACGTCATTCCACAAACCTCATGGTTTTCGAGACAACTTCGCAAGATGGTAATGGTATTTCCACAGTAGAAAATAGTACGGAAGGAAGGACCGGACGAGGTTTCGTTGGTGGGTTCCATCTCCTTTTTAGAAGCTTACAGCTTTCAAAAATCAAAATCCAATCTTTTTAACTAGCTTCTCTGGTAAGGACCGCGTTTCTTTGAGTAGTCAACGCCATTTTATTGTATGTTCTCTTATTATATAAAAGCCATAATACCTTCGTTCCCCTACTCGAGGAAGTGACAGGTACCCATCGAACCAGGACAGGTTTCTTCCTGATCAGTGCCTTCTTTGTTCTTGTAGGAAACTGTTTTAGAAAGCGAAATTTACAGTTCGTGTTTGCAAGTACTCTCCAGTAAAGGTGTGCAATGGAAGAACAGGTAGTGGGATTCAGGTTTCATCCAACCGACGAAGAAATCATTGTTTATTATCTAAAGCTGAAGATGGATGGTCAAGATTCTGAAGTCGCCGACGTGATCGGCGAGATTGATCTCGCCCGAGTGGAGCCCTGGGAATTACCACGTAAGTGTTAGCAATATTGATCCTAGTTCGTCAAATTCCATGCTTTCTTGCCAAAATGTTAGGCTTTTCGTATAAGATCTGTATATGGGTAAATTGCAGGTCTTTCACGACTACCATCAAACGATCAAGTTTGGTATTTCTTTTATCGACTTGAATACAAGTACTCGAATAGCAAAAGAGCCAACAGGTCAACAAAGAGTGGATTCTGGAAAGCGACTGGGAAAATTCGTCATGTGAAGGCTAAAGACACGGGGGAGGAAATTGGGACGAAGAGAACTTTGGTTTTCCATATAAAAGAAGGGCGTGATTCTAAATCAGTCAAGACCGACTGGGTCATCCACGAGTACCAGGCTAAAACCATACTTCCAAACCAGGTATTTGTTTATGACTTGGCTGCAA
>JAOSBL010000004.1:4538810-4555744 GCA_027568915.1 Erythroxylum roraimae | reverse complement strand
TTTTTTGTCTGCAAATTGAAGAACAAAGCAGAAGTGCAGACTGATGTTTCAGTTTCACCGTGCGAGGAAGGTGAACCCAGTTCATCTGTAGCTTTTGGTTTTGATAATGAGGCAGGACATTATGCAAATCTTGAGGTGAGGCAGAGAATGTTGAGGGTAGATCTTGAAAGATATGAGAGACCTCCCTCCAAACCGTACATACGGCTTTCCACAGAATTCTTTCTTAGTTTATGCTTTACTTGGACTTGGGCTTGATGGTTTCCTGCTGATATTTGGTTTCAGGGTATTTCTACTGATTATATCTGGCCAACAATCGATTGTTTCAGTAATGACCCTCAAGTTTACAATAGTGAGGATGATTTGGATCCAGAGAAATTGGCAGATTCATTTCTTGTTGATCCTAGCCCTGATGCAGTGGGGACTTACAAATATCAGCTTCACACAAGAGGCGTAGCAGAATGTGAAGGTCCTTCCCAGAGAAGAATTCAGCCGCAAGGGAAAACAGCACCTAAAATGCCTGAAAAGGTAAGAAACTTCAAGCTGCTACTTTCCAGATCAGTGAAGCCACCTGCATTTAGCTATGGAACTAAACTCCGGTTGGCTTCCTTTTGCAGCCAAAAGAACCCCAACGGGTTAATACTGCATTTGAGTTTCCTCGTAAGGGAAGCTCTGTGGGGGATCCTAAACAGTACAGGAGACTGGTTGGCGGTGCTACAGTCCCACCTCTAATGAGATCAAAGACGTCGGTTAGCAATGAAAGCAAGGATATATTCATTCGCTTCGAAACTCTTGTATCAGGTCACGAACCAAGTCCGCCATCAGTTTATATCATGAATGTACTGGTTGCCTTGGTTTTGTTTATAATCATTCTCTGGGAAATGTTTCCCTTTTAGCCATTGCTCTGTCGAGGATGATTTTGCTTTCTGGATAGCAGTAAAGCTCCGCAAGCAACTTCTAGTCATGGAATTACTCTTGTTTGTATCTACTGCGTCCAATAGTGTTAGTAACAGAAGTGCCAAATCTCTTAG
Organism: Erythroxylum roraimae; assembly: GCA_027568915.1. Taxonomy (NCBI): domain Eukaryota; kingdom Viridiplantae; phylum Streptophyta; class Magnoliopsida; order Malpighiales; family Erythroxylaceae; genus Erythroxylum; species Erythroxylum roraimae. The sequence continues at coordinate 4,554,716 of JAOSBL010000004.1, read as the reverse complement.
CACTTGATAATAAAGTGTGCAGATCGCACAAAGACTTATAGTGAATAGTATAATTAGGATTGCATATTTTCTTATGTCTACAATGCTGTTCGCTTCAGTTATTGCTCGATATATTTCTTTTCGATATAACTCAAAAATCAGGCTCATCTGATGAAAGCCTTCAGCACTAACCAATATCATAAGGTAACAGATTCAACTACCAAAAAATTTCCCCTTTCAACAGTTCATCACTTAGTTCTTCTGTGAACTAGAAAACAAGAAATACTACATATAAAGAAAATTCCACGCCATGCTTTGATACATATGTACATACAACCACCACAGAAGCCCTAATATCCAAGTGACCAGAGCTGGGGTACCACGGTAGCAAGCAACTTCACAGCATGTGCACATAAACAGGCCCCCATACATCTATCCATGGCAGATTCACTGGTCACTTTTTCACCAAGGAAAAGAGCTCATCAGGAGATCAGATATAAAACTTGAAAGTTCATAATTTCAACTACGGTTGACCACCTACTAGTTGCTACCAAAAAAGAAGGATTACAAATTAAATTACCTTTGCTAACAACAAAGCCAGCGATAAGACAGAAAATGGTGACAGTATGGAAGTTCATAAAGCAATCAGTACAAATCATTAGCCGATTGTAAAACAGACCAGTTAAGTAATATATAATTTGTCATCTGACCTTTTATCGCCACTATGTTGGATGATAAAACAAATAAGTCAATAATAAAAATCACCAACGAGGGAAATTCCCAGACCTGTAGAATGCATAAAAATTATGACATTGAATAAGCTATCCAATGCATGGAGAAAAAGCTAAGAAGATTATAGAATGTGAAATGTAAGACACTTGCGGTTGTCCTTGAGTAACCAAATGTTGAGGAACTATACCATCATGGCGATGAGAAAAACCTTGAAGTAACTTGAGACAAGTATTGCCAGCAAAAGTTCTCTGCACCTGTAATTTTTAGCAAGCGCAGGTAAACTGTAAAATTTTCCCTTTTCGACAGTTTTGCAGTAGTTGGAAAATATGCACAAAAAATGTTACAATTAAACATCTCATATCAGCTACAGTGGCTGGCTTATTCACATTTGGGGCAAAGTTCTGAACATCATCAATATTTGTGTAATCCCACCTAATTTGTCTCATACAACCTCAGGCTATACTGTTTGTTTCCTTCATCATTTGTAATTCGTTTTGATAATTAATATCAAGATCTAAAACTCTTGTCAATTAGAGAAACTATTCACAACGAAAGAATCAGGTCTCATCTTCACATGCAAAACAACTTTCAGATGTTATTTTGGCTGACAAAATGATAACAAGCACCAATTTTTCTCCACAGTATCAAACCTAGAACAGCAAAACAGCTTGAAGATGAACAGAAAGTTCACCTTGACCCTCCGATTGTTGTGTGTAGTAATGTCCTCATCGCAAGAAGAAAAATGCAAAGGAACAGAAAATTTGCCACGAAAACATTCATGAACACCTAATGAAAGACAATTAACTCATTATGAACTACAATAAAAGCAAATCTTCAGTAAAACTTTTCCGCAGTCTCACTAGCAGTACTAACCTTACTACAAATCCAACCAAATGAAGAAAAACTCAAGGAAGAACCCCACTGTGTCGAATCTCTTTCCAGAAGTAGACTCTTATCTTACATAGTTAAGTTACACAAAAACACAGAATATTTATGAATCTAAACAAGAATAACGTCTTCACAACAAAGGATACAAGCATCAAGAAGCAGAAAACAAATGGCAGACTTCCACACCATGCCCTGAAATGAAAAACTCATGTTATCATCAAAATTCTGAAACAACCAGAAAATGGAAAAACAAAACAGAAGAAAAAGAATAAAAGTAAGCTGCTTCTACCTTGAAACTAACATTTTCCTGAAAAAGCACATTATACAGTAGGTGCCTATACGCTTTTGGTCTGTGAAGAATCAAATCGATGAAAATAATCTAGCATCAATGCCGAACAAATCGAGTAAGAGGGCCACAAAAGAAAAAAGAACAAAAACGGATCATAAACCAAAGAACTGAAGAAATTTCTAAATTTCGCATGTAAATGAGTACAGTGAATGAACAGCTAAAAGGGTATAAATTTACCATGAATTCGCACTCAATATACTCGTCTGCAATCGCTTTGCAATTATCCTACTCAAAAAGAAAATTCTTCTTCAGGATAAAAAAAAGACAAAAGAAACTGAAAGAGATCATTGAAAAGTGAAACAAGTTATTAGCGGGGAAAATAAGGAAATTGAGAGAAGGGAGCTTTACACATTTCATAAGCCTAATGTTACCAGGCGAGTATTGCACGAACAGTGTTTTAATTCCAAATCCACACTTAATACATCTGTATTCCATCTTCTTCTATACTCGTTCTCTCTCTCTCTGCCTCTGCAACACTTCTCTTCAACCCTCTCTTGCTCTGAAGGACACATTGGGAAATTTTCTGAGCCCTGACCAGAGCATCTCTAGTGGACTTGCTCTCGCAGGCTTTAGGCTTTAGGATTGGGAAATTTTCTGAAACCTATTTCATACTGGTGGAGTCCATTCAAAACTTGGCCCAAAAGTCCAGCCCAAAACTTCTCATATTTATTTACTCTTTTTAATATAGTGTTAATTATCAAAAATACTAAATTTTACTTATTTTTTAATTATAGGCCGAACTTTAAAAAAGAAAATTAGATACTTAAAATTTTAGTTTATTATAATTAATTCTATATTAATATTTCTATTAACCTAAATATATATTTATTATTTTGATGCTTTTTGTAATTATTTTAATTTATACGAACTAAATTATCTTTATATATATTATAAATATTTTTTAATATATAAGAACAACTTAATTTACATAAATTATTAAAATAATAACTCACAAACTTGATAATATCTATAAGGGTAAAATATAGATATCACCTATATTTTAAAAAAAATTTAAAAATCCCTATTCTTTAAAATTCTAAAATAAATATTTCTAATTTTTAGTTTTTTCGAAAAATATCTTCCCTTAAACTTAGATTTAAAATAATAACAAAAACAAACAATATGAATATTAGACATGAATTAATCAAATATTGTTAATAAGACGATTCAATTAAATTTTTAAACTCAGACTAAATAAATTTAATATGATTTAAATTAATAATTTATTATAATTTTATGTAATTATTAATTTAAATTGAATTTAATTAATTTCAAAAATTAAATAGAGCTATCATATTATTATGAATTAATCTACTACTATTGATAAACATTTTAACCTATGTATAAAGTTAAGAAGGTACGTTGACGGATAAGGGAAGCCGTATACAGACAGAGAGAGAAAGGCGAAGAAGAAGGGCATGCGTATTGAGGTGGTGCATTTAATGCCTCATTTACGCACAAGCAAAGAAGAAAATGGCAACGTACCTTGGGAACGAGTAACGGTCGTCTGCTACTTTCATCCAAGATCAGCCCTGTCCCCATGACAACCTAACCACAAACTTTGCCGAAGATCACTGAAATTTGTGGCTATACAGTGATGGCGTAGGGTTGTTCTTAGATAAAAGGAACAGAAGAATTGGTTTGGGAACAGAAGAATTGGTTTGGACCAACAAGACCAGATTATTCAAAAAAAGCACCATTTATCAAAAAGAAACATCCTTTTGTACCTCAAACTCATGTGCTCTCTCCTTTGTGATCTCATCGATTATGCCTACTAGGCCTAAACCTAGTGGCTACCTATACTCTTCCTTTCTTTATAGCCCGAGGACTTTTATGCCTTGGCCATCTTTGTGTGACTCATCGCTTAAATCAATCTTGAGATAAATAATTGGACCAAGTTGGATCCATACTGAGTCATCGCAGAAATCAATCTTTGGAATCATTATTCAATAAAACCGTGAACTAATTAAGTTGCAGAACCAAGGTAACAGTTTTGCTTTTTGAAAGAATTACAGACGACTACTGTTTTACAAGAAGCTTTGATGCTAATTAAAGAGTGTGCAGGCTTTTTTAATATAGTATAGTTTCCAAAATGTAAATGCATGGTACTGTAACCCCTAGGTGAACACACCTACTACGAGCATTCAAACTAAAAGACAACAAAGAAACAGTGATTTCACATCATGGGCATATGCTCCCAACCACGCTATTCTTCTTCTTTGCCTCCGTTTTATGCCCTGACAAAGTCACTCTGTGCTATGCATAGGTTTGCAGAAGAAAACGTTGTCAAAATTGTTCAGCACTTCTTTTCTATTCGCTATAAGAAGATATTGCTTCTTGACGTTGACCTAAGTTGGGGTATATAAGTGGTGCAAAAGAAGGACAAGACAGATGCCAGCTAAGATAGACCTAATTACATGAGAGACAACAGGCACTTCAGATGTCTTGGTCATTAGTTACCTTACGTTCCTGATAAGGAAGATCGGCCTATCATGAGACAAAGTGTTAAGTTCCGACATCTTGTGCATTCCCATGTTTGCTGATAGGTCTTGTTTGGCTCAATCAAACAAGCGAAGAAATCAACATAAGTTGTTTTGTGTTGGAAATTTTTTATTTGATTCAGAGATCAGAATAGGGAGAGATTGAAAGAAAAGTATGGTAAATAAATGGAAGAGTCAAATTTAGGTTACGCAGACCTTACTACAATATGTATGTCACAACTTCTGCACACAAGGAAGCAGGTTAGATATATAGCTTTCCTTTCAACATCTCAAACTTCTTCAATTACAAGGTATCGCGATGTTGATAGTATTCATGGCAATACAATATTGAACGAGTGATAGAATCATATGTATTGAGTCAAACAATCACACTTCGTTTACTATTATTCATAACCCTATATGCTTCAATAATGGCAATCTTGTTTCCTACTCATTTAAGTGATTGCTAATCAAATTTGATTTCAGATTAAAAATAATCAAATCTGCTTTGGTATTGATTTTTTAATAAGACCATAGTGTAAATTTTTAATTTTACTTCATATAATGTAATATTCATAAATAATTATCAATAACTAAATAAACTTGAATAAATGTTAATTAACTTTGAAAAGTATTCCACATGTAAAAAGTCCCGTTAAACGGGGAGTCTGGCGAGATCCAATATACGGAGCCTTACTCTTAATTAATAAAGAGGTTGTTTCCGAAAATAAAAAATATTTTGATTGTACTAAATTATGCTCCTTATTTTATCAAAATTTTTAAATAATGACAAATACCTCCTTATTTTTAACAGAATCAACAAAACACATGAAAGATAATCTTCAAGTTAAGTTTGATTAATGAATTAAGTATTTTATTGCTTCCTTTAATTATGCAATGACACTTTCTTCGTATAAACACTTGGAAATTAAAGGCATATGCAGTATAAAGTGCCAAACTAGTATATATACCAAAGCTCATTTTTCAAGAATTCCTCAATGAACTATGGATGAGCTATATTTGCAAATTCAAGATCAAGTTTGAATAAGAAATTGTTAAGATATACTACTTTATAAACTTTTTGGGTGTGGCATGTTTCAAGAGATATATAGCTATCCAGACCTGATCTTGCTAAAATCGAAGTACTTTGAAGTAAAAACTAATTAAGAAATACTGAATCATCAAGTTTTGCATTACTTGAAACCTTATTTGCAGAACCGTGTGCATTACAAGAAAGTGACTCTTTTGCTATCATCGCAGAAAATCAAAACTCACAACCAATAATAGAGATGTGTGATGCTTCAATCAGAAGCAAGTCAACTTATATACTTTATGTTTTCGTCCTTCACCTATTAGAGTCTCAAAACTCCAGACTTAGTTGGTTTGCCATTATCAATTACATGATGCTTCTTATAAGATTAACTGAAGTTAGATTAAAAACAAAACAAAAGACAGAAGCATTAGCTAATTAGAGATTGCAAGACTAATATCTCTTGAGGGAAAAATCAAATCCATGAAGTTTTTTGACTCTTAGTTTTTAAGTAGGAGATTTTTGTGCAGCAAATTACTTTGCTTTCTCTTCTCTTATCTTATTTTTCTGCTGGAACTTGCAATGTGTCTTGAAATGATGTTGGAAGCAATCGTGTAAATCAATTTACTAGTGGAACGCATCCAAAGAGAAAAGAAAATTTTATGGTCAAAGTGGACATACCATGGTAGAAGCAGACTTTTCAGAAACTTCTGCGCATGAAGTGGAGGCTAAAATCTGTTCAAACTTGGCAGATATATTTGACCTTTGAAATATCTCTTGACAGTGTACATGCCATTCAGTTTGGGGAAGGAAATGCGTGTTTGAATCCAAATTTGACTGCAAAGTACGATGATTTTCCAAGATATACACGATAAAAATCCACGTCTTGAACGAAGATAATGTCGTCTTAAAAGACTAGAAGAGTCTTCACGTAAGACTGCAGCATTTTCTTGTTGTTGTTATTGTTTTGGGAGTTCAAAGTCAGAAAACAACCTAATCTCTCAGGATTCTAATGATGACAAGGATAGTATCCCTATGCTTGATATATTTGAGTTAATAAAACTCCTGATAGGCTAAACTGAAGTGAACTTGTGTAGAGACGAGTTCCTGTTTGTTCATCTTCTGATATCCAGAAAATAGAACAAGCCAATGAAAGATGACACCTATTACATTAATAATGCCTAACAGGCTTAAGGAAGAACTTGTAAAGAACAGCAAAAATGGTGCATATGCAGTATTCAGTACAGTTTAGAGTCTTAATTTGCGAGCAACCAAAAGACTTACACTTTAACCGTAACGTAAAAGCTCCATTTACGCACCTTCATCGCACGTATAAAGTGAATTTCGAAAGGCTCAATCAACCACACGAAGCACATCTACCCAGGTTACGAAACTGAACTGCAATTCGATCTCGGGATGGCTTCATTTAAGAGACCTCACTTTCAACAGAGAAAGACAAATTCCTGTCTGCAGCAGAAGAAGGAGAAGGTTGGTTTGGCTGTGAAGAGAAAAGGAATAGATGTAACAAATTACTCATATATCGAGAACATACACAAAAGGCCAACGAAGTGTTTATGAGAACCAGAAAAATTTGTTAGGAATAAAGTTGAAATAATAAAGAAAGGATACAGAAGCAACCTTTTACAGTGCTGCAACTTTCTGCGCGTAACCTCCAATTCAACTTAACTAAGCAGTAGGAAGAGCATTAACCCGATAAGGTAATAGAACAAAAGAAAAATAAAAAGAAGAAGGAACTTTTGCAGTGCCCCATTCACCAGTCATATGTACCACATAAGTTGTCAGAGATAGAGAGAGAATGTACAGTCCATATCCAAAGAGGAACAGATTTAACCCAAACAAACTGGGAAGAGGTCATCACTCATCACACATACACTGCATACACTTGTTATCAACTTATTATTGGGGAAGCAGAAAAGAGTCCCTGCTAAAAGAAACTGTATAAATCAATACTCATCGTCATATTCATGATCATCTGTATATATGTGGCGTTATACACAGTTAAAAGTACTCTCTCAGCTCCACACAATATTCCATCTTTTTGCTCTCTCTATTCAAAGTCTTTACAAAATCCCCCAAGCCTCCTCTCCTCCTATTAACCTCTTGTACTACTAGTTTTAAACAATTTCGAGAAATGAAGAAAGGCTAGATAACTGGTCAAAAGGCTAATTTAACTTACCCATTATATTTCATGAAAGCCACTTATGTCCTAATCGAATTCATCAGTACCCAATGGGAAAAACTAAATGGGTAGTAACAAAAGTTTTCTTCTTTCTTCTTTTTCTTCTTCATCATCTGGGTGTGTGTGATCAAAGATCCAAATCAAAAGATGAAGTCTTTCCTCTCTTAGAAAACTCAGCTTGATTTGTTGCAGTTGAAGCACTGGCGGGCAACATTGATTGGAGACGCGGAATTGGTGCGGAAGCCAAATGAGGAGAGAACGAAGCCACTTTCCCATGAGCAATGGTACCAGGACTTATCGAAGATGAAGATGAAGATGAATCATCTTGTATAGGGCACTCCATGTTTACACCAAACAACCTTAACCGTTTCCCCACAGTTTTGCCATGGACAATAGGCACTGATTCAATCACCATTGGCACCTGTTGGCGTGCTTGTTGGGGATGCATTGCCTCAATTTGGTGTGACACTGATGGCCTCAAGTAGTACGGTACTGCATTGGCATAACCAGTTGCGAAATGATGATGATTGTGATGATTATGGTAGTGGTAAGGTTGAGTAGTACTGAAGTTCAAATGTTGGAATTGAGGTTGTTGGTGGTATTCAAAGGGTCGTGGATGGATCGACAAAGATTGAGGCATCGAGTAATGCCTACCCCACCTCATCGACTGTGGTAAGTGTAGCTGATTTTGGAGCTCTAAATGCGAGAACGACATAGGATCTGGTGCACTTGCTCTGCGCCTCCAGTCTATGTACAGACGGTGCCTGCCTGACTCACCAACACCTCGCTGAAACGACACTATATCGCCTGCGTCAAGTTTTTTCTCCTTCACAAAACGACTCCACCCTTTGGTCATCACATAACTCTGGCTACTATTCCAATAAGAGTACCGGAACCTCCACTGCTTGCCGCTCCGATCGTCGAAGTTCAAAATTAGACCTTTATCGCTTGATGAAGAGTCTAGGGGGAAGTACTTTTCAGCGTGTTGTTTTGGTATCACAAGCCGGTTCAGTTTGCCTACATCGCTTGGAGTCACAACCTTGTCAAACATGTGTTCTTTCTCGACAGATCCACTACTTGTACCAGCTGCTACACTGGTTTCAGATTCATCGCAATTGTTCCCTAGGGATAACTCCATGATCTCCATCTTCTTCTTGTCGAAATTGAGGTTTAGTTCTTGGTTATTGTAATCTTGTCGTACTTCAGATGAGCCAAGCCACGGTTTTTGGTGCTGCGGCAGAAAAATCTTGTACTGGTTTGAAGAAGATGGAGAGTTTGGAGAAGGAAAAGAGAGCTTACTTGTCATCACTACTTCTTCTTCCTCCTCCTCTTCTTCTTCTTCCTGTAATTCGTTCTTATCATAATACCCTCTTTCTTCTTCAACCAAGTTCATCATTTCCCTCCCTCAATTTCGAACTTTCTCGCTACGCTAGATATTGGAAAACAAAATCCCATCAGAATAAAATGATGAAATAGAAAAGAAAAAGAACAATTAGATGGTGATAAAGAACCAAACGGAACCATAGCAAGTAGTCCCAACCTGAAAAGATTTGTTTGGTTTTCAAAGCTTTTTCTTTTTTCCCTCAAGATCTGCAAAGCCACAAGATAAGAAGCAAAAGGAAGCTATCTTAGTACCACAAACCAAATGGTCTGTGCCTTCTTTGTTGACCAAGAAGATGGATGATGTACTCCAAACCCTAAACAAAGAGGAGCCATGTGTAATTCAATAACATGAAGAGAGAAGTAACCTAGTTATGAGAGAGAGGGAGAAAGGGAGGAGAATATGTGGTATGTAAGAGAGGTTTTCTTCCTCCCACCAAGTTGCTTCTCTCGTCCTCGCAGCTTCTCTTCACAAGTGAAGCAGCGAAGTAGTATTAGTAGCAGTATTTCTTTGTTGGTACTTCGGTTCTTTAAGAATGATAATCCCATGAGATGGAGAAGTGATGAGAGAGATGGAGAAGGGTTATACGTAGGGGCCCATGAATGATCTGGTTCGACTCATGTGAGCTTGTCCTTTTCATTATTTTTGGGTCACCTCTTCCCATATATATCCTCCGCACTATGAGCCAAGCAAGTGATGATGACTAGATGGCCTATAGAGTAATCAACTTGTGATGAAATTTTCCTTCCAACACACATGCATGTCATTTTGTTATTTTCAGGCATTTCTTATAGACCACTTGCTTTTAGTCGGGATAGATACAAAAGGAGAGAGAGCATGTTCAGTTAGGTTTTGAGCTTTGACTTTGCTGCCATTGATTATTTGGTTGCTGGTCCTGAGTTGTGAGAGAAAAGTTAAGTAGCCCGACCTGGCCGCCGGATTCCTGTAAAATTATATATAGGGCTTGTTTGGTAACAGCTTATCATATGTTTTTAAGTTGATTTACATAAATTAGCTAGTTGACTATATTAAAAAACCATAGAAGTTGTTTGGTAATTTGGCTGATTAACTAGCTGACTTAAAACAATAAGTTGAAAAAAGAAAAGTTGGTGTGGTATGTTGGAGTGCTTTGCTTCTCATAATTGGGACCATTCTAAAATACCTCGTGGGCAACAAAAAAAGAAAATATAATAATGCCTTTGAATGTAATTTGGATACTAAAATTATAAAAGCATGTTTTTAATAAATATAAACTAAATTTAGAATAAATTAAACGTAAGTTTATTTAAATTAGATTGATTTTTTAAATAACAAACTAATTTTACAAGATTTATAATATATATTAACCGGTAAGAAATAATGTTTTCTTCGGTATAATATTTTGTACATGTAAATTTTAAATAATAGTATATTAAAATTTAAATATATCATAATATTTTTACTTCTTAAACATATACATATACATATATATTAAGTATTAACCATAGTTATTTTATATCTCTTTTTCTTACCAATTATTTATAATGAAATAAGATATTTTTTAAATCATACTCTCATAAATTATTTTACTCATAAATAATAAATATTAATTAGTTAATTTTATCAAATATCTTTAATAGACAACCGATGGAATACTACTTGTCTATTCCGATCATCATAATTATTTGCCAGTAAAGCATCAAACCTGAAACGCAATGGTATCTTAAACTATTGCTCATCTTCAAATCACGCCTAAGAAATGATGTGTCATGTTTGATTCCTCCCTTATTTGCGTCTAAATGCTTGTTGGCTCTTTAAAGAATTCAGAAATATACGTCGTATATGACACATGAGTCGCGGAAAGCAAGCAACCAGAGAAACAAGATTGACCAATTATCGTAAAAGGGTAATAGATAATACTACTTAATTACTCCCTCTGATTCATAATAAATGTCGTTTTAGATATATTTTAATTATTCAAAATAAGTGTCATTCTTGACTTTGTATGTATGTATATAATTTTACTTCCAAAATTAACCTTTAATTTCTCTCACATCTTAATTATACAGATTACACAGATTATATTTTCAAGGCACTTTAACATGTAATTAATAAGGGTATATCAGACATTTCATTAACTTTCTTAATAAATGTGCTTTCCTCTAAAACGACACTTATTATGAATCGGAAGGAGTAGTTACTAACCCTCATCCATTTGAGCAAAGTAAGTGACTAAGTGATTAGTTGTCTCTTCCTCGAGAGAAACAAAGTAGTAGGCAAAGGCCAAAGACACGTGTATGTACCAGGGTTAGTTGCGGTAGACTAACTGATGGGATCATTAGAGTAAAAGGTCATTTTTTTTCGGAAAGTTATTCATTTAAAAAAAATTATTATTCTAAATAACCCCCATATTATATTATATAATCAATGTTTTAAAAAACATACCAAAAGTTAAATCAACAAGACAAGAGATTTAAAATTTAAAAGGTTCAATCCTTATTAATAAATAAAATTAAATAATTTAAAATATAAGGCATAGTAGAAAATTTTGAAATTTAATTAAAAAAGAAAAAGTTAAATGAAAATAATTGATTTATTTTAGATTATAATAACTTATTAATTAATAAAAATCAACCAATTAATTAATAAATTGATCAATTTTTAATTACAAGAGTTATTAAATTATATCGAACAGAAAAGTTATAAACTGAATTAAAAAATTATACGATTGAATATTTTAATTATTGATTGTAATATAAGAACCCTAAAAAGGAAGTTTTTTAGTGAGCTTTTGTTGAATTATCTTAACAAAAATCACTCTTTGAATTAAGTTAAAATAGTTATACAATCTGATCAAATTAATCTCTTTTTAAAGTTTATAATACAATGTTCTTTAAAATAAATAAAATTATAAGAGGAGTTTGTCTCTTTTACTCATATATATACCTTAAACTGTTTATTTGAAAAATTTTATTTTCTTTAATAAATTTTTGGTGAATTATTTTAATAGATTCATTATTTAAATTAAGTTCAATTATTCATATAGGCTCTATCCTAAATGCAAAAGTAAATAATATAATACTAATATTTAATTTTTCTATTAAAAAATCAACGTGTTTGTGGGGATTTGGAGATAATCATAATATATGTGATAAAAGAATAACTTTACCGACTATTTCAAGACTAATTTTAAACTTAATATAATAAAAATATATTTAAAATTATGGAAGAATTTTATGTAATACGTAGTACGGAACTTATTACGTACTTAAGATCATACATGAAAGGATTAAAATTAAAGATAATACGGAATACCTGATTTCGGTTCCATTTCTGATTTCGATGTCGTTTTCGAGTTTCAAACGATCACAAATCTCCATGGACTTTTATGAAAAGTATTTACCGGCACGAGGTTTAGGTCTTTTTACAGTTTTCTCAATACGTAAGCTCTCTTAACGAGTCAGAGAAACGTATATTTACAATTGATACGAGCAAATGCAGACTTAATATTTATATATAGTTTTTATATCGAACTTCATTTTTATAAGTCTAATTCACACTAATTGAGATCTATTTTTACCTAAATTTTGACTCATTAATTTAGATTATTTATTAAGTCACTTTATTATCTTTATAGAGATTAAATTATGCAACTTAATTAATAATTTATTAAAAACTAAAAAAGTAACTAATAATTGCCCAATTTTATGAAAATGGATAAAATTGTCTAACATTTCACTCTTATATTATTATATACCCGAGGTTGTCTTATCTTTTCTTTTAGATGGCCACCTGTTTTCCTGTGGCCGCCAAAATTAAAAGAAAAAAAGTACATCTAGATAAAGATCGAAACAGGGGGGGAGGAAAAAAAAAGGAAAAAGACAATTTCTTGGGTTTGGCAATTGAAGACGCTTGAAATGGACGGAACATGTGGTTGAGTTAGTCACGATCCACTATTTCTTTCTTACATGTTTGAATCAATTCCAAGTTTCTAACTATGGAAACGTGCATCTTAACAATTTGCTTTATAATACACATTTAATTCTATCCTCGATCCACTTCAAATCAGCAAGTTGGCCGACAACCGAACAAGGATGAACGTAACGACTAAAATTTTCACTTACGACATCGTATTAATTTATTTATAGCCACTCTATATTATAAGGCTGTTGCATCGTGGGTAACATTTTCTTTGTTGAAGTCTTTTTCTATAACCGAATAGTATAAATTAAGCCAACTCTAAACTTTTTTTTATACGGAGAAACAATTTAAGTCGTCGTCCTGAAACAATAAATGAAATCAAGTAATCAATCAACCACTAGCCTGATCTCCCCTAGTGAGTAAGAAACTGTACGAGTGGCATATGGTACGTAAGACGTATAGTAAATCCTTTTAATGTCCCTTTTTTTTTGGATCATTAATAAACAGAACTATAAGGATAAGACAGAGGCATGAAATCTGTAAATTTACTCGAGAAGGTGGCGAAAATACAATAGTGAGCGATACCCTGGTAGGTGGAAATGCATATCGGTTTGATAGATGTGGTGGTCCTGTTTCATCTTCCACTTTATGAATTTTGACAGAACCTCCAGGCGCCATATTGTTTTCTTGTATTGGTGGATAATGACAAGGAGAAGGCTTGATAATAGAGTCTAGATAGGAGATTGTCATTGACAGGTTGCATTTTCAACATTTTTCCTGATAAATAAGTGTAAATAGCTACTACTCACCTTACATGTCATGCATATACTCCCATCTGAAATTATTGTAAGGCATGGACAAGAGCTATTCACTTTTGAAGATTTCTAATCGTTTTCAAGCTTATCGGACCTTTGTTAGTGGGGTTAGTGCTACAAACCGAGACGCAACCAAAAGAGAAATGTTCATGGTACCTGCTTTTGGGGGGAAGAATGGATCGGTGAATATCTAAGCATAAGGAATAGTCCTGTGAGTTCAGAGTAGAATTTGATTGCCTGGGGTTTAAATGCTTGAAAGAGTTCGTCGTGTTAACTATATGATTGAAATCATATAAACACTGAAGTACATCATAATAAAATTATATATTCTGAATAATAATTGTATTCTAGATTTAAAAATTAATAAATAATTTTTCTATAATCTTATAAAGATTTTTATATATTTTCCCTTTTTAAGATTATGATACTAATTTCTATGTTAAATCTCACATATGAAATAGATAGGTTTGATATTGAATTATTTCTGGGTGGGTACTATTAAATTAAAGAAAACCCACATGTAAAATCTATAGTAATGTAAGCTTACACCCTAACTTAAAAGTTATTCCTATTACAAAGCTTAATTGAAACAATTTATACTTCTAATATCTGATGATTAAAAAATTCAACCGGTTCGCATGAATAAAAATTGAAACAAAAAGTTAAATGATTCATTGAATTGGGACGAACCGGTTTAAACATTGATCATTTTATTAACTAATTGGTCAACTTTTATTAATTAATATGTTCTTATAAACCAAAACAAATCAATTAATTTTTATTTAATAAAATTTTTAAATTAAACTTTAAATACTTCCATAGGTAAGGATAATCTCATTTAATCATATTTTAAATTTTATTTAATTTTTAATCGATTTTATGATGATCTAATACCGACTGAACCTTTTAAACCTTAAACCTTTTATTTTACTAATTTAACTTTAGGTCATATTTTTAAAACATTGCTAATATCTCATACTAAAAGTAACAATATTTACTTTAAAATTTACTTTTTATATTAGTAATAATTAAATTAAAGTTGTTTAATATTATGTTTTTACTTTTTATATAATTAATATTCCTCCTCTTTATGTTACCCAAAGAAGGAAAAAAAAAGGAGGAGGCATTCTTATTAGTGAAATTTCAAAATTCACTAGTCTTTCTTTTCTATCAAGGAAAAATATGCAGCCTTCTTGCTATTTTGGCTTGTATTTTACCAATAGGCTTCTGTTTTTCCCTATGACTTCAAAGGCTATTAAACGATTTGAACCTTAACAGTACAAACTTGCAAAGCCGCTTATGAAGCCTAGGAGAAAGTAGCACTTGGGGAATGGAAGGGATTATGATTTATGATGGTGACTGAACCCTTTATTAGAGACTTACATCACTATATTTTTAGCTGAATTTAGACAGAAAATTGAGTCTCTGGAAAGCATACCATATTCGTATTGCATAGATTCCTAGTCCGCTTGCCACTGGCGTTCAGGAATTAAACCCATAGGCCCTACTTGCTTGAAGCATATTCAGGAGTAGTAGGATTTGGGAAAACTATAATTGGTAGTTTAAAATAGACTCTTATTCGTATTGCACTAATTATGGGGAACATGAAAAGAGAATTCAAGGTCAGCATATGTTTACGCAGTGTTCTGCATATCTGTTTCCTGCTAACTAAGCTGTTACCTCCATGTTTGTCATTCCAAGTTAAGTAATCCAATGGAAAGTTAAAAAAAATGCCTATTTAGTGATTTCTTTAATTTGTTCCTTAAGGCTCAAGCTTTGTTTGGCAAATTGCGGATTGCATTAGCTGTTAGCTGATAGCTGATTCTATCAGTTGATTTGACTAACGGATAACATCAGTTGTTTATTAAAGATGTTTGATAAAATTAGCTATTTAGTATTAGCTGTTGATGTGTAAAATGACTTATGATGACATGATTTTTAAAAAAATTATAAGGGCATGAATATTATATTTCTTAGTATTTCATTGAATATTCTTATAAGAATTTAGATTTAGATATTTAATTTTACAAAAATTAATTTTATAACTTTAATTAAAAAAACATAATAATAATAATAATAATAATAATCCAACGTTAAATTCTCTATTAATATGAATAATGAGGCGAGCTACATCAAATTAGTATTTTTCATA
>JAOSBL010000004.1:4514954-4536018 GCA_027568915.1 Erythroxylum roraimae | reverse complement strand
TATACACACATGAGCGCATCAAAGTGGGGGCTATACTTGCACAACATTTGCAGCTTCACCATAACAGAGGAGTATCAGAAGTAGCAGCAGCAACAACAGTATTACATACACATTACACTATAACGGTCCAAAGAGCCAAAGCCAAAGCCACCGCCACCGCCACACGCCGCCTGCACCGCCGCCGCCACCACCACCACCACAAGTCTCCCAAATTCTACTGTATAACCCCACACTAGTAGTTTAATTGTACCCCACTCTCTGCCCACCTCTTTCCTGCTCTGAGAAACCGTTGAGCCTCTCTGGCTGTTACGTCGCTTTCCCTCTCTTCATTAGATGACACATAGCCCATAGCTAGCTAGCCCCCTCATTTATTCATGTTTTGTGGTGGTACCATATTCATATACATCTCTGTCTTTGTTAGCTTTTTACTATTTAGTATTTATTAATTATATACAAACACTACACTACACACACAAAGTATCATCTTTATTCCACACTCTGCCAAGCTGTAGCCACTCATACTCATGTGTCTCCTACCTTCTATTCAATGTTTCTCTAGCGAACCTGGAACTCCAAAACGGGTCCAGTCCTTCCTCATCCTTTGCTTGGACGTAAAAAAGTATGGTTAAAAGTGGAGGCTTAACGGTGAAAACCATACTTGTCTTTTCACCTAAACAAGAAAACAAAATATTAATGTCGATTGAATTTTACATCCTTCGGATCACCATCCACATCGATCCTCATATATCAAATTACATAAAAATCAAAATAAAAACATTCTTCATCTTCCTTAACCTTGGGAGCTTCGCAACTAACAACAGTAAAGTATAACTGGGGAAGTTTGATGAATCAAACTGCCAAACTTTTACTAGGCTGTCCATCTTTGGTTGGCATCTGCTATTCATTCTTTTTATGATCTTAAACTTTTTTGTGGTCTGCCCTTTTTTATGTCACCTTTTCTTTAATAATTGTTTTGCAATAAAGGGTTTGTCATAATTCCTTGATATGCTTTTCCCGATTTCACCTAGTGCTTCCAAAAGCATCCTATACCTATGAACCTAATCGCTCCTCATTCCTAACTTCTAAGTTTTTGTCAATAATTGTCAGTACAGGTCCAACTTCATCAAAATTCCATCCGAAAAAGGAAAAAAGAGTAACTAATTTCATCTACTCAAATTAAATTTAAATTATCTTCATTTGGTTCAAAGAAATTACATGGAGTCACTAAGGGTATTCTTTTTTTGGATAATTTTAAAATTGAAGATTGAAAATCAGGGATTAATTCCAAATTTATAACCTAAGTGTCTAACCAACCAAAAGTTGTACATAGGGAGAACTTAAATACGATAGCAACTAAACTCAACATGGAAACAAAAAGTGAAAATGATAGACAAAATAAGATGGCCTGGCTAGCTAGATAGATAGCGTACCTCTCTGGATCTTGTGAAGTTTCTTTCATAGCTAACTTATATAGTGGGAGATCTAATTACAAGTATAATGCCAGATGATGGTGGTCCATGTTAAATCGAGTATGGAACACCCCCCTTTCCCCTTCTTTTAACAATACAAGTATTAGGCTACACACCCTAATATAAGTTTGTATGGCCAAGGACTATGAGACTTCGTCCTCAAACAACCTAACTAGCTATGCATTTAGAACTTTGGTACAATAGACATAAATAATGATAATTAGTTTTGTATTCAAAACGTACTATTTATGTTTACTTTCATAAGAGATATTATTAACCCTAGAGGACGAGCCTTGAACAATTGGTAAAAGTTAACTAGAAGGTCACGAGATTGAGTCACGAGAACAACCTCTTTGTAAAATACTTAACAGATGCGTATAATTAATGACCTTCCCTTAATCGCTATAAAGCTGAAAACCTTATGTTATGAGATTTGTCCTTTATAGTATTAACCCTAGATCAGCTCCTCTACTCCTTTTCTTTACCTATCAACATTATTCTCCTTGAAGCATAGTTCTTTCATTCATGCTAGATTTTCTTAACCAGTGCACAAGGTATTTTTACCATGCTAGGGCACGCTTTTTTCTCTTCTTTTTTGTGAGAGCTGGGGGTGGAAAGTGGGGTAATGCTAGGTAGGTAATGAAAGTGAAACTGGGGGGTGGGGGGAGGGGGAGGAATGCCACCTGATAATTGAACTTTTACCGATTATGAGTGATCAAAGCATGATCCACACATGCACTTTGATAAACACATACAAAGAAGTAATGTCAAGGGTGTGGACCCGATGCATTGGGGTAGGAAGAGAACATTATTAGTAATATGATTAATAAAAATAAAAGGCCTTTTTAAAATATAATTTTAATTATTTTAAAATAATTACTTTATAACTTTTTTCATTAAATTTCAATAATTATTAAGATAAGATTAGAACAATCATATAAATTTATTATATAAACATATAATTACATCGTAATACTTATTAGCATAATAGATAAATAATAAATTAGCTTAAAAATAAATTTAATATATAAATTGAGTAAAATTATATAAAAATTCGTATTTTTACTCCTAATAATATTATAAGTGAGAGGAAATTGGAAAAAAATCATACAGACAACGTACTCAGCACGTCACAAAGGATCAACTTTATCAATTAGTTTAAGCCTCATCCTCGGGGGAAAAAAAAAAGCTCTATGGATAGAAGTTTGTACTGTTCAAATTGAAGCAGAAGTACCAATGTCAAGTCCTGCTTTAACTACAAGGACCTCCAAGTTCCTTATCAATTCCACTGGTCCTGAAAAGGAAACTGGAAATGATACCCAATGTGGCGATATCATCACCTTCCCTGTACGACCCTAAACAGCCTGCAAATGGACCCTCATCTCGTACTGCATACATGTATATTATATGTATATTGATTCCACTCCACCGGCATATATATAAAACAGAAAAAGGCCATCACTTGGCTCTTTCCTCTTAACATGCATGATTAAAGAGAAAGTCGTCCTTGTCCATGTAATCGCGTCAATCCATAAGAGTAAAACATCTTGCAGTGAAGCTTGAAGAAGAATATATTATACTTCTTCTTTTAACCGTTCCTCCAATCCAACAGTAAATACACTGGGATAAGAACTGCGGTTTAGGACTCCTTGCACTTTTGAGCTCGAGCTTTACTGAATTGGAAAGGTCCACATTGCGGCCCAAATATACCATACAGGCCTAAATCGAAGACATTTTGTTCCTGCAGAAGAACAAAGACCAGGCCAGCTCATTTTGCCCAACCCAATAGATTAAACAGGGAATACATTTTACGTATGTTGAATAAGAAAAAAACCATAAATAAATACTTCAAATTCCTATTTTAAAAAGCCTATTGTCTTATTTTGTTTTCCATTTGATTCATGTCTTTGTACGGGACCGATCTCATTGATAAAATCATTTTTGGATGAAATGGAAACTCTATAAATATTAATAGAGACAATAAATAAAGAAATTTGATTTTCTAAAATAAAAAGAAAGTCACAAAAATGATTCCTCTAAATTTTTGTACAATGTTTTAAAAATCGAACTGAAAGTTAAACCAGTAAGACAAGAGGTTTAAGGTTTTAAAAGTTTATCTGGTGTTAGACAATTATAAAACTAACTAAAGATTGAATAAAATTAAAGAATATAAAATATGATTAAAAGAGATTGTTCTTACCTATCGAAGAATTTAAACTTTAATTGAAAATAGAGATTGTTAAATGAAAATTAATTGATTTTTTTGTTTATAAGAATTTATTAATTTATAAAAATTGACCGATTAATTAATAAACTAATTAATTTTTAACAACAAAAGCTATTAAAATAAATCAAACTAAAAAGTTAAAAACCAAATTAAAAATTTGACTAGTTATTATTTTTTACAATTGAATTGGCAAAATCGGTTAGCTTTTTTAATACTTGTTTGTGAATGATAGTAGATTAATATCATTTATGGTTGTGCTTAGATAATAAGAAAAAAGATAGAAGACACTCAAAATTTAATACTAAATTTTAGCTCATTTTCTTTAGGTTATATTACACTAATCAGAACTTATAAATGGTAAACTTCTTCTATCACATGAAGCAAGGGAATCAGCTTTCCTGTTCCGATTATAATATTCTTACCATATTTTATTAAATTATATCTACATATTTATATGAACCTTATATAAATATACAGGTAAGATTTAATAACACAGCGTAGCGTTGTAATAAAGTAATTGAACAGATGATTTGATGTAATGAAGTGATTTGATGTAATGAAGTGGGCCTTGAGCATAAAATCTTGCATGCAACTACTTTTTTGTAATCCCTATGCTAAAGTCTCTACCCTCTACCCAGGCAGGAAAGCATGTAGTCAGCGGCCGGCGCCTACTAAAGACATAGCCTCAATTTTATCTTATTTTATTTTTTATAAAGGTCCATTTTTTATTTTTACAAAAACATAAAAAGAGGCAAAAATAATATAAAATATTAAGAAAGAGCGAGGTGGTCACAAAGTCAAGGAATAAATATCAAAGTTTGTGGCGATAAGACTCCACTCTCGAAGAAGAATTGAACACATTGGTGAATAAATGAATATGATGATATGACTTCTCTTCCTGTGGCAAGCGACTATGATTTTGCTTTGGACCAACTTCACCCCAAAAAGGCCCACAATTGTTTCATTTTTGTTGACTTTTGTAACTGAAAAATCTAAACGACTTTTTCAAAAGGCGACTTATGAAGCGTTTTCAGATGGTGCCAGACCAGGTTGAAGAAAGTCGTGAGAATTTTCTTACCCTCTTCTCATATTCTTCTCCTCTGTGGAAGATATCGATACATTTTCCCTTGCATTTCGTCGTCTGCATTTCGTCGTCTTAAGAGAAAGGAATGTCAACAACTTTTCCTTGAAGTTTCCGCATAGCCCAAGTTACACTTTATTTACTTAACCACCATGATTTACGTGGATGATTGATCCTTACGGGTATTTGCTTTTATTTTTATTTTTATTTTTTAATTTTTGTTTTGAAATTTAGTAAAAAATTACTTTTTAATTTCTGTTTTTGGTTTTGGTTTTTTCCGGTTTTTAAAAATTATGAAAATTATAAAAAGTGATTTTTATTTCCTGTTTTTGTTTTTTATAATCTGATTTATTATTATTTAATTATTTAAAATTTAATAAAATTATGAATAATTTAATTTAATTTAATTTAATAATTAAATTAATATATAATTAAATTTAATAACTATTAATAAATATAATTAAATTTAAAATATATAAATATTCAAATAAAATTTGATTTAATAATTAAAATATATTTCAAATAAATATTAAGTTGTAAATAAAATTTTAATTTATAAATTATTTATTTTATTAAAATAACATAATTTTATTAATAATTTTTAAATAAATATTATATAAGAGATGAAATAAATTTATTTAATTAAAAATAATTTATCTTTAAGTTTTATCTAATGTGTAATTATTATTAATGATAAAAATATAACTACATTAACGTTAATAACCAAACAGATTTTTGTTTTTATTTGAAAAAACAAAAACAAAAATTTGAAAACGAAAACAGAAAAATAGAAGTAGAACCAAACAGCCCCTTAATTTCTTATCTTTTATTTAATTTTAGTTGGTGTAAAAATTTTGTTAAATGTGAGATTTAGAAAAATTCAGTATATTTAACTTTACCTTTAACTGAAAAAAAAAGGCTATTTTCGAATGACTATCAAAACTTTCTCTTTTAATTAACGAGGATAATAAAGAAAACTTTCAACGAATAAGCATTATTGTTACTGAAATACAATTATAAGATTGATCATGAAGTTATGAATATTGTATTGAAATTCATATTAATTATTAACTAATATTTAATATAATTTTAAATAATATTTTACGTAGTTAATTTTTCAAATTTTAATTTAATAGTTCAATTACTATAATTAATATAAATATGTTATATTTTAAATATAATAATTATTAATTAATTTTTTTATCTAAAAACAATTTTTAAAATCTATATCATTATGGTTTTTCCTCTGATATTGGACTCAAGATCTTCTGTTTCTAAAATTAGCGTGCCTTCTATTTGTCAATCTGTTTAATTTTGCAAACTCTATTTATTAAATGGATATATTTTTATAAAATAAAGTTAGAAAAGACTAATAAAAACAGGTGATTTGTCATAGATATATTGATACGATATAACTATGGGGATGATGGTAGGTCACGCCCTCAAGGAGTGTGGTTTGATGGTTGAGATCGGGGCTTGACTTCGGTTAAGTCCTAGATTCAATTTCATGTTAGCCTTATTTGTAAGAACCTGGGGTATCTAAGATTTTACTTTTAAGTGAAAAACTAATTGAGCTCTTGATAATAAAGTGCGCCTGTTTAGCCCACCTGTAAGATGGTATACCAATTAAACCCTTAGAGAGGGTATACCCATTTGATTCTTCTACGGGGTTTAGCCCACCTGTAAGATGGTACACCAATTAAACCCTTAGAGAGGTATACCCATTTGATTCTTCTACGGGGTTTTCTCGAGGAAAAAAAAAAAAGGTGGTGGTCACACCAAATGAGGGAGATTTGGATCTTATGGGATAAAATTCTATTCAGCCGGGCCCTTAGGATACGAAGGAATTATTCGGAAATTCCCCCTTTTACCTTCGAACAAATCGGACGGCCTTGGATGTCCCATCACGTTGACCTTTCCTTTTGACTTGCCCGTCTCGTCCTATTCGTGGCTTACTCATACAGTGACATGCCGAAATTGAAATTCCAATGTGTGCGCCTCCGTCCAGCCTGTTGCAACTTGGCACGTCTCTCCACCGTACTTTTTACCCACAAAATATTATTCTCCGTGGTCTCGCACGCAGTGACCACCACCGCACCATACGTCCACTTTTCGAATCCAATCTAAGGCCCGATTGGTTCTTACAAAAGAACACAAGACAAGACAATAATAATAAGATTAAGGGTTAATATATTAAAAAAAAGTGGATATAATTATTATAATTATAACGATTAATTAAAAAAAAGAATGAGTTAGTTTATTAAAAATATTAAAAATAAAATTTATTAAATTTTAATTAATAAATAAATTATATTTTAATTAATTATAGTTTAATTAATTATATTTTAAATATTTACATTTTAAATAATTATATTATAATTAATTACATTTGAATAAATTGTATTTTATATTTTATATTTTAATTAATTATAGTTTAATTAAAATAAAAAATATGCGGGAATCAAAACCATTCCTCCCATGCATAAAGGCATAGACTATTACTTAAAATCGAGGTATGAAAAAATTATTCAATCAATCGTAATAAATAACCAACTATTATCATTCATTCCTTTCTTATCGATTTATTCCCGTGTCGCTCTACCTAATTCATGTTGAGATTTCAATTTTCGCAGATTTTTTATTATTTATTGTATTAATAAATTTGTATTTTAAATAAAAATAAAAAATAAATGTTTTAAATAATTTAACTAACTGTTAGTTATGTAGATCTAACTGATGATTGAGACAACCTTTATTTTGTTTATTACCAAAGAAACTGATGAACGATACAGAAGACAAGTCGAGCCCTATTCTCTGTGAGGGTACGGACTGCTGGATCATTTCTTACACGCCAAGTCGAGCTCATTCGAAATGACAACCAACATTTAATACATGCAAGTGTCGTGTCGTGTCGTACCCAAAAACAGAAAGTAAAATTATGATCTTAAAAATATAAAAAATATTAAATATGTCTTAATTTTGGTTTTTTGTATAATATAATAATAACAGTAGTTTGTTTTTCCATTTGTTGTTTCCTTATAAAAGCGGTTCTTTCTCTTAACATATTAATTGTCCAAGCCTGCGAGAGAGCATAACTGTGGAGGCAACAGTTGCAGCGGTTGGAGTGAGAAAAGGTTGAAACATAGAGGGATAGAGAGCCTTCAAGAGCAGAGAAGAGAAGAGCGCTCACTGGCGCTTTTGGTAGAAGGAGAGAAGTTAAGAGAGAAAGCAGAGTAGGGGTTGATAGACCGTGGAATCTAAAAGAATCACACACTCAGTGTTTTGGGCTTTGGTGGGTTTGTTCACCTCTAAGCTTTACCCTGCCACCCTTAACTATTGCGTGCTTCGTACGGTCTATCTACCCTAATCTGCAGAACCTAATCAGCCCTTTTCACGACTCAAGTTCACAATATAACACGCCCCATCATCATCTCAATCCAGTTTTCGGTTTGTTTGTAACTCTTTTTCTAGTGTTCTCTATTGTCTTTTCCCTTTGCCGTTTTCCTTTCTGATTTAATTAACGCCAGTCTGGTAATTTTTCTGGTGTCAGCTTTTGTGTGGTTTTGGATTGTTTAATTATACAAAGTTGGTATCTTTATTGGAGTTCTGAGTGTTGTTTGGGTGTTTGTATTCAGTATAAGACATAATGGAGGGTGGGAATGGGGATTCTGGATCCTACTGGCTTGATGCTTGTGAGGACATTCCTTGTGACCTAATTGATGGTTTTGTGGACTTTGATACTCCAATAGTTAATGATTCAGTGGATAATAATGCTAATCAGGACAATCTCGTTCATGATTTCTTTGGAGGTATTGATCGCATACTTGATAGTATTAAGAATGGTAGTGGCCTGCCTCCATATGCTGACTGCACTAACCACAGTAACGGTGCTGCAACTATCTTGGGGAATGCAATTCAAGTTTGTGGTGTTGAGGAGGGTTCCTTTGACAATGGAGGGTCTGCAGATTGCAAAACTGAAGTTGAGGGCTTTGTCTTACAATTAAGCAGTGAGAAGGGCTTTTTTGAAAGGCGAAGAAAGCTGGAGAATTGCAATAATGTGGTGAATGCTCTGGATGGAAAAGGGGAGGAAAGATTGTCTGATAACTCTGCCAAAGAGAATGGGAGCAAGTGTGAAATTGAGAGGTCAAGGGAAGGAGATTTTTCTAGTGAAGAAAGGTTCAGTAAAAGGGCCAGGCATAGCGGTCAGGGATACGAGAGACTGTATTCGTGTAGAGGGCACTATGATCCCAACGATAGGGAGAGAGGCTCTGGCAGGAAGAGGACTCACGATTGGGATGAGATGGATAGGAGGGATAGGGATCATAGTCGGAGAAGAGATCGCTATGGTTGTGGTAAAAGGAGAGATGGTAGAGACAGGGACTGGAGAGATAAGGAACCCAGAGGTTACTGGGAGAGGGATCATTCAGGGTCGAATGGAATGGTTTTCCGCTTAGGAAGTTGGGAAGCGGAACATAAAAAAGAAGGAAAAGAAACAAATGATAAGAACCATGAGTACAATGGGAAGCCTGAGAATAAATCCGAGGAAGCTAAGGAAAAGGTTCCTGAGGAGCAAGCCCGTCAGTATCAATTGGATGTTCTTGAACAGGCGAAGAAAAAAAATACCATAGCTTTTCTTGAAACTGGAGCAGGGAAGACGCTCATTGCTGTACTTCTCATCAGAAGTGTTTGCAATGATTTACAAAAGCAGAACAAGAAAATGCTTGCTGTATTTTTGGTTCCTAAAGTTCCACTTGTTTATCAGGTACCTTGTTGTCTTCCAGTTTTCCTTTAGAGACAATTTTTAACAATGTCAATTAGTTTATTAATGAAAATTATGTGGGGATTGTTCTGCTTCTCTTGTCAAATGACAGCAAGCTGAAGTTATTCGTGACCGTACTGGTTATGAAGTGGGCCACTATTGTGGCGAAATGGGCCAAGATTTCTGGGATGTTCGAAAGTGGCAACGGGAGTTTGAAAGCAAACAGGTATATTTTAGGTGCTTCTCATTTTGTCATCATTCATATCTTTTCATTTATGCAGATGTTCAGTAGATATCATCAAACATATGGCAACAAGTTTTGGCAATTATTTTATAATTACTAAATGATTGCTCAATTGATATAGTCTTATTTATCTTTGTTGGTAACATGATTTGTTCCTCTTCGATACATGCATTGCAGGTGTTAGTGATGACAGCCCAAATTTTGTTGAACATTCTGAGGCACAGCATAATCAAAATGGAAACTATTAATCTCCTTATTTTGGATGAGTGTCATCATGCTGTGAAGAAGCATCCTTATTCTTTAGTGATGTCTGAGTTTTATCATACCACTCCAAAGGAGAAGAGGCCATCTGTATTTGGAATGACTGCTTCACCAGTTAACTTAAAGGGTATTAATTTGATAATGATTAATGATTTCTCTTCCAGATTTTATGTTTCTTTTTGGGCTACTTTTGCATATCATGAGCATCTCTTTGATCAGAAATTCAGTAGACTAGCAAGAATTTTGTCTTGAATTGATGTTATGTTAAAGTACGATTCACTACTCATTTTTTGTACTCTTTAGGTGTTTCAAGTCAGGTTGATTGCGCAATAAAGATTCGTAATCTTGAAAGTAAATTAGATTCCATAGTTTGTACAATAAAAGATCGCAGAGAACTTGAAAAGCACGTGCCAATGCCCTCAGAAGTTGTAGTGGAATATGATAAAGCAGCTAGCTTATGGTCCCTTCATGAACAAATAAAGCAAATGGAAGTGGCTGTTGAAGAAGCTGCACAATCAAGCTCCAGAAGAAGCAAATGGCAATTTATGGGAGCTAGAGATGCTGGAGCCAAGGAAGAGCTGCGTCAAGTTTATGGTGTCTCTGAAAGAACAGAAAGTGATGGGGCCGTTAACTTGATTCAAAAGCTGAGAGCTATCAACTACGCACTTGGTGAGCTGGGTCAGTGGTGTGCTTACAAGGTACCAGAATTTGCTAGATGCTCTTTTATTTTATTTGCTTGGAGTGGCAAGGTGAACATGACTTGTTCCTTTTTTAAGGTTGCCCAATCCTTTTTGACGGCTTTACAAAATGACGAGAGGGCAAATTATCAGCTTGACGTCAAGTTTCAAGAGTCCTACTTGGAAAAGGTTGTGTCATTGTTACAATGTCAACTGAACGAGGGTGCTGTTACAGATAAGGATACAAAAGTTCAAGAGAATGCGAATGTCATTGCTCAAAATGACACTGATCCTGATGAGATTGAGGAGGGAGAGCTCCCTGATAGTCATGGTGGGTCTCGTCATTTGTCCTTGTTCACATAATATCTTGTCTATTTGATGAAAAAAAATGGTTTTGTTTTGGTTTTTTTAAACCAAACTGTTTAAGCATTGTATTATCGACATGCAGCTATCTTTTGCTTAGTTTTATTTATCAGTCAATAAGCTTTTCTCCAATTAGGTTACCTTGTATATTTTATACTCATGTTGTCTATGGTTTAGTTGTCTCGGGCGGAGAACATGTGGATGTGGTTATCGGAGCTGCTGTAGCTGATGGAAAAGTCACCCCAAAGGTGCAATCGTTAATTAAAGTACTTCTGAAGTATCAGCATACAGAGGATTTTCGTGCAATTATCTTTGTTGAGCGAGTGGTGGCTGCTTTGGTTCTTCCTAAGGTTATATGCTTGCAGAGATATGATTTTTATTTGGCCTTTAAGACCTGGTACCCTCTTTTTTTTCTTATATTACCTTGTTATGTTTACTTTTTGCTGAACTTGCAGGTATTTTCAGAGCTTCCATCTCTGAGTTTCATCAGGTGTGCAAGTTTGATTGGGCACAACAATAGTCAGGAAATGCGGACATGTCAAATGCAAGATACAATTGCCAAATTTCGAGATGGTCGTGTATGTCCAAAAGCCAATGTGATGCATTTTTATTTTAAATATGATGCATTTGGTAAGGGAGACGTAAATGTTTGTGCTGATTGTGCAGGTGACTTTGTTAGTTGCGACAAGTGTTGCTGAGGAAGGACTTGATATAAGGCAATGCAATGTTGTTATTCGCTTTGATCTTGCAAAAACTGTTCTTGCATACATTCAGTCCAGGGGTCGAGCAAGAAAGCCTGGTTCAGATTACATATTGATGGTTGAGAGGTAGTATTGTCGGGTCTGACTCAGTGTTAAAGCCATCTCATGACTAGTAACAGATGTGGGCAAACTAAAATTTTTTACATCTCAGGGGAAATTTGTCTCATGCCACATTCTTAAGGAATGCTAGGAATAGTGAGGAGACCTTGCGGAAAGAAGCAATTGAGAGAACTGACATTAGTCATTTGAAGGACGCTTCAAAATTGATTTCCATGGACATGATTCCAGGAACTGTGTACCAGGTGGAGTCTACTGGAGCTGTTGTGAGCTTAAACTCCGCTGTTGGACTTATCCATTTCTATTGTTCTCAGTTACCCAGTGACAGGTGTGCTTAGAGAAATGAAATTTAAGATGGATACTAAAGCTAGTATCATAATAGTTTTGACACTAATTAAATTATTGCTCAATTATCCATGTTATTTTAGGTATTCAATACTTCGTCCAGAATTCATTATGGAGAGGCATGAGAAGCCTGGAGGTCCCACCGAGTATTCGTGCAAGCTTCAACTTCCATGTAATGCACCGTTTGAGAAACTTGAGGGTCCAATATGTAGTTCAATGCGCCTTGCGCAGCAGGTACAGTATTTACTCAGTATAGTTCTTCTAACTTCAATTTTACTCAGTATAGTTCTTCTAGCTTCAATTTTCCTTTTTCATACTCTTGACTATCTTCTGCTTGGTTTTCAGGCTGTTTGTCTGGCTGCTTGCAAGAAGCTACATGAGATGGGAGCATTTACTGACATGCTTTTGCCAGACAAGGGAAGTGGGGAAGAAAAAGAAAAAGTTGACCAGAATGATGAAGGTGAACCACTTCCGGGGACTGCTAGGCATAGAGAGTTCTATCCTGAAGGTGTAGCCGATGTACTTCAGGTTAGTTATTCCTGTATGTTGTATGGTTAATGATTGGTGATAAGACAGATTTCTGGATTGATTCTCTTCTTTGTCTAGCATGCACATGTTTAAATTTTCTTTGGCCTGCCTTTCAGGGAGAATGGATCTTATCTGGAAGAGATGATTACACCCCCAAAACATTTCATCTTTACATGTATGCTGTAAAATGTGTTGACATGGGCTCTTCAAAAGATCCATTTCTAACTCAAGTTTCAGAGTTTGCATTGCTTTTTGGCAATGAGCTGGATGCAGAGGTGTGCTAGCTATGCCCAATCCTAACATACTTGGGATATTTAAAGCACTCGTCTCTGACCCATTAATTCTTATAGGTCTTATCGATGTCGATGGATCTGTTTATCGCTCGAACCATGATAACTAAGGCATCCCTTGTCTTCAAGGGCCCAGTAGATATTACTGATAGTCAGGTTCGTTGTCAATTTAGCCTTTAGACTGCTGATTAAACTATGTAACTATTACTTTTTGACATTCTGGCATCTGATGAATTTAACTCTGGTTTTGTTCAGCTGGCATCCCTTAAAAGCTTTCATGTAAGATTGATGAGCATTGTACTGGATGTGGATGTTGAACCGTCCACCACTCCATGGGATCCTGCAAAGGCATATTTGTTCGTACCTATGGTTGGCGATAAGTCTGTAGATCCTTTAAAAGAGATTGACTGGGATCTGGTTGGAAAAATTATTGGAACAGATGCATGGAACAATCCCCTTCAGAAAGCTCGACCAGATGTTTACCTTGGTACTAATGAAAGGACACTTGGTGGAGACAGAAGGGAGTATGGATTTGGGAAATTGCGTCATGGTATGGCTTTTGGACAGAAATCCCATCCAACCTATGGGATCAGAGGAGCTGTAGCACAGTTTGATGTTGTGAGAGCTTCTGGGTTAGTTCCTAGTCGGAATGTATCTAAAACGCAGAATATGGAGTTGACAAAAGGAAAACTAGTAATGGCTGATAGTTATGTTGATGCTAAAGATTTGGTAGGGAGAATAGTGACAGCTGCTCACTCCGGGAAAAGGTTTTACGTGGACTCTATACGCTATGATATGACTTCAGAGAACTCATTCCCAAGGAAAGAGGGTTATCTTGGTCCTCTGGAGTACAGCTCGTATGCTGATTACTACAAACAAAAGTATGATCTACATTGATTTCTTCAGTCTTCATTTCTTGTCCCATTTTTCCCTTCACCTTCAGGTGTGGATTCAGTTCTCGAATTCCTGATTGATTTTTATGGTGTGATACGAGGCTTGGATGGCCTGAATGTACCTTTGTTGTGCTTGAAGAGAGAAAAGCTTATCTTAGTCTATGATGGGAAGTAATGTGGTTATACAATATCAATACTTGGTCCCAAGTTCCTCATAGATTGGATAAGCTTTTGTTTCTTCTTGCATAACTAGCGTACATTTGGCTATCAAGTCTTCTATCTTTCATAGGTATGGAGTTGAGTTGATTTTTAAGCAACAACCTTTAATAAGAGGACGTGGTGTTTCATACTGCAAGAATCTCCTATCCCCTCGGTTTGAGCACTCGGAAGGTATTAATTTCTTTCATCAGGAGCATAATATTTTATGTTTATTGAGGTCTTCACAATCTTTTATAATTTGCTAGAGCTAAGTGGACAAACTTTTTGTACTTTTAGCAAATGAAACAGAATCTGAGGAGATTCTCGACAAGACATATTATGTTTTCCTTCCTCCTGAGCTTTGTTTAGTGCACCCACTCCCTGGATCACTTGTTCGAGGTGCTCAGAGATTACCCTCCATAATGAGGAGGGCTGAAAGCATGCTGCTTGCGGTTCAACTTAAGCATATAATAAACTACCCCGTCCCTGCTTCAAAGGTATCATGTTTATTTGATTGGGACAGATGAAAGAGAAAAAAAAGGCAGAATTGGGTTGTTTGGATAGAGATAGGTCATGAACAAAAACTAGTTGATGAATCTGTCAATTTTCTGCAGATCTTGGAAGCATTAACAGCTGCATCATGCCAGGAAACATTTTGCTATGAAAGAGCAGAGCTTCTGGGAGATGCTTACTTGAAATGGGTTGTTAGTCGGTTTCTGTTTCTTAAACATCCACAGAAACATGAGGGTCAACTAACTAGGATGAGACAGCAAATGGTGAGTAACATGGTTCTATACCAATATGCGCTTGATAAAGGACTTCAATCATATATCCAAGCAGATCGCTTTGCTCCGTCTAGATGGGCTGCTCCTGGTGTTTTACCTGTCTTTGATGAAGATACGAAGGATGGAGATTCATCCTTATTTGACCAGGAGAAATCACTTTCTGATCATAAAGCAAGAACAGATCATCCTGGGAATGTATATGAAGATGATGAAATAGAAGATGGTGAGCTTGAGAGCGACTCTAGTTCTTACAGGGTCCTCTCTAGCAAGACACTAGCAGATGTTGTTGAAGCATTGATTGGTGTTTATTACGTTGAAGGTGGGAAAAATGCTGCAAACCACCTCATGAAGTGGATAGGAATTCAGGTGGATTTTGATGATATTGGGCTTGAGGATACAATAACACCGACTAATGTTTCAGAAGGTGTTCTTAGGAGTGTGGAATTTGACGCGCTAGAAGGTGCCTTGAATATTAAGTTCAAAGACCGTGGCTTATTAGTAGAAGCCATTACTCATGCGTCACGACCTTCTTCTGGAGTGTCCTGCTATCAGCGGTTAGAGTTTGTTGGTGATGCAGTCCTAGATCATCTCATCACCAGGCACTTGTTTTTCACATACACAAATCTGCCACCTGGACGACTGACAGACATGCGAGCTGCTGCTGTAAACAATGAAAATTTTGCCCGTGTTGCAGTTAGACATAAGCTCCACATACACCTTCGACATGGCTCCACTGCCCTTGAAAAGCAGGTTTGACTTTCTTCCCTCAGCGAAGTTCCCTGTTAGTGCAATGAGCTGACTGGTGTTTAGTGTTAATCTTGACATTGTTTAATATTAATATTTCAGATTCGGGACTTTGTAAAGGAAGTTCAGGAGGAATTTTTAAAGCCAGGATTCAACTCTTTTGGTCTTGGGGATTGCAAAGCTCCAAAGGTTCTCGGTGACATTGTTGAATCGATTGCAGGTGCTATTTTTCTCGACAGTGGAAGAGACACGGCAGTTGTGTGGGAGGTTGGTTTCAGCTATTGACCCTGATTCAGTGCAACCCTTCTCATCTTTCTTCTGTCTTGCTGTTTACTGTGAGGATATTTTATATAAACGTATATTCTCACAACCTTTTTGTTCAGGTTTTTCAACCTCTTTTGCATCCAATGGTTACTCCGGAAACACTGCCGATGCATCCTGTAAGGGAGCTGCAGGAACGTTGCCAGCAACAGGCTGAAGGCTTGGAATACAAAGCCAGTCGGACAGGCAATCTGGCTACTGTTGAAGTTTTCATCGATGGTGTTCAGATAGGAATTGCTCAGAATCCACAGAAGAAGATGGCACAGAAACTTGCTGCAAGGAATGCTCTGGCCGTTTTGAAAGAGAAGGAAGCAGCTGAAGCTAAGGAGAAGAATGATGAGAATGGCAAGAAGAAGAAAAATGGTAACCAAACGTTTACTAGACAAACCTTAAACGATATCTGCTTGCGTAGGAACTGGCCAATGCCTTCTTATAGGTGAGAAATTTCATTCATCAAGTTTTTCTTTTCCCCAGCGAAGTAATGATAAACAGTTTACTAATTGATACTTCTGCGGCTTTCAGGTGTGTGAATGAGGGTGGCCCTGCACATGCCAAAAGGTTTACATATGCAGTTCGTGTGAATACAACTGACAAGGGATGGACTGATGAATGTGTTGGAGAGCCAATGCCAAGTGTTAAGAAGGCCAAGGACTCTGCCGCAGTTTTACTTTTGGAACTTTTGAACAAACTGTACTCGTGACATTCAATAACCCTTCAGTGCTATATATTATTTGGGAAATCATTTGCTTTCTCTTGAAAGAGTTTAGCTACGTAAACATTGTAGTATAGAAACAAGGTCCCACCGTTCAAGGTTCTAATCATTTACTTCACAACGGAAAATCCATTGGTTTTTCTTGGTCGTGACCAAGCTGTCTTGTAAAGGTATTATCTTTCTTCAACATCAAGAAAAACCAACAGCACTTTGGTACAACACTTCTACTGTCACTCGGAGGTAAAAATTCAGAAGAATTTAAAGCATTCTTACTAATCGTTCTGATGGTAATGTTTCAAACAAGCAATGATACAAACTAAAAAGTGAAATGTCAATAAAAATCACTTATTCAAGTCCCCTCGGAAGAAAAGTTGTGGAGGGACAAACTTTCTTTACCGCCTCAGTGTGTGGAGAATGTACTCAGCATATAAGTCCCTGCAGTGCAATAATACGCAGTTCAGAACAACTAACTAGTACTTGATTAGCTAAGTAGCTTTCACCGGGGTATGCAAGCAAAAAGGAAGCCAAACTCACATTGAGTACTGAATGGCTTCAACAGCAGTGGCTGAAGGCAAAAAGTCATCAACTGCAACTTCCTTGTTTTCGTTTTTCTTGTCTATTCAGAAATGTTAAAGAAACCAGCGTTTAAGCAAAGTTGGAAAATATTAAGTTGGAAGGAAAAGGAAACGTAAAAAGTTGATCACGAAATAGAGAAAGGGATACAGTCTTCAAAGAACTGGCGGATCTCAGAAAGGCGGTGAGGGGCCAGTTGGTTGATATCAGTGTAGTGCTTATATTCTGGATCATCAGCACATACTGCAATGATTTTGTCATCTTTCTCACCCTGAAATGGAATTTGACAAGGAGTAAATTCAGAGTTCAACAAGAAATCTATTTTTCAAATCAAGGGTTTAGTACTTTGGAACCAAATGAAGAACTAGATGATATTACCTGATCAATCATGGGCATGAGTCCAATGGCCCTGGCTCGCAGGAAACAACCAGGAAGGACAGGCTCCTGTCAAATTACCAATTAAGTGAGCAAATTGTCCAATTGAAGCTTAAACATTCTGCCGCTGGATTATCAGACCAAAATGCCAGAGTAAAAATTACATTATCTTGAATTGGGATACTTGCCTGCATGAGCACTAAAACGTCCAAAGGATCATTGTCTTCACATAATGTGCGAGGGATAAAACCATAGTTATGAGGATATACCACGGATGAGTATAAAACACGATCGACCTATGAAAAGAAATGAGAGGAGAGAAATGGTGTAAAGCATAAGAAAAATAAATATCAAATTAGAATGTTGAAGACGAATAATTAGTTTATACCTTAATCAATCCTGTCTTCTTGTCAAGTTCATATTTAACCTTGCTCCCCTTGGTGATCTCAACCACCTATGCATAATTTGATGGCAAGAAAATCAATCATTAGTATAGCCAAGTGCTTGGACATAAGCATATCAAAACAGATTTGCATTCGAGTTAGATACTAATAAATTGTTGCTTGGCCATAATGGTAAAGAAAAGAAGAAAATGGAGATTTCGGCAAGTCAACTCCTCCAAACTTCTACTTGATTTAGCAATTTCAGTTCCATTCCCAATGCCAACGATCCATTTCGTTTTAACCAGTTCCTACATTCATTTTGTTTTAAGTTCTACTATACGAAGTTGGAACCAGGACGTACAACGTTGAAAACGTTAGGGGCTCCAGGTCCTGCAAAACATTCACGTTGTGATTAATTACTGGCGCACATACTAAGACATTGTGATTAACTACTAGCGCACATACTAAGACAAAACAGAATAACTTGGTCATTTGAGCCAAGAAGGTACCAATCTCAAGATCATGCCAAGGATGTGCAGCAACAGTCCTTCTTGACAAAGTTGAAAGGATCCTCTCATTCAAACGAGGAGTTGGACGCTTTTCTTCAACTTCCTTTCCGTCAGTTTCTTTGCTCATCTTCAACCAGACTATTAAAAAGGAATTTCAATGCTTGTCAGTTGATGATGGATTGCTCAGCTCACAATAACCAGTTTAGCAAGGATCAAGTCAAGCGAGTCATATTAGGTAATTCTACGAAGATTTCCCGTACATTCAAAGAAAATCTGCCCAATGAAATGTTGATCCATACCATGTTAACGTGTTAAAGATAGACTTTTTTTTGCTTGACTAATGGACTGTGAACTGAACTGTGAAAGGCCAGCAGGACATTAAGTTCAAAATCGAGTAAACACAATACATTGCTCGCAGATCAAGTCTATAATCATGTGATGACGATAGATCAGGTATCTTAGTGAATTTTCCAGCAGATGACATCGAAGGCTCAGTTTCATAGCATATAGTTATTATATACAGAGCTAAAGCATCGCACATTTCTTAGGAATGACAATCTAACAATTAATGTTGTCCACAGAATCCATATAAAAAGATGGTCGTAACAGCAAAAGACTGGGACTGCAAGATGCGTGTTTAAATGGAAACAGGCACATCCCATTCCCATTCCCAGTTCCAAGTTCTGTTCTTTCACATGTTTAAACGAAGGAAGAGCCTTTACTCCTTCGCATCTAAGCGAAATCGGACCAAAGTTCCAAACTTTATCAAAGACTACTAAAACATGTAAAATCCGATGGTTGATGTGCCATGCACGAAAGCCCAGAAACGCATATGCGCTAAATCACAAGATTAAATGCGTCCTTTCCAACCCAAAAGGCATAACAAAAAGGAACTTCCATTGGAAACAGAGAAAAATAAACATACCTTGATCAGTTAAGAAGTAACAGAGGTGTTGACCAGCGAGCTGAAAGTTGGGTAAAACGGAAAGACTAGGGGCGGTGATCCTAACCCAGCGCACAAGTGTCTTTATATACGTGTGGGAAGTGAGATACGTGCCACTTTTGTTTAAAGCATAGAAACAGTGATACAGAAGGTGTGGTCAAATCGTGGAGATCCTGCCTTGTGTTTGCAGTCAAGAAAAGTTAGTTGGATCCATCCAACATTCAGACTTAAATACTCAATAGGCCTTCTCTTCTTCGTTGCAAATAATAAATAAATTACAAACTTCTGACCTTCTTCATATGGTATATGCCGAACATCACAAGTTGTGGGATGCTATTGGACAGAACTTATTAACTACATTGGATGACAGGATTGATTGTTTATTATAGTATAAATAAGAACAGGAACAACGAAGGACTTTCAGAGTTTGTCTGGGAAAACTACTAGGCTCCAAGTTATCAAACTAAAAAGGAATCTTTAGCATTTGTGATGCTCTTACAACTTTGTTACTTGGTGAACACCTAAACGAGAAACACTTTTGATTACAATCTCATCAAGTAAACAGGGAACGATTAGCCCTTTTTGTAGTTTTTTGATTAAGTTAAACCACGACAGGATTTGATAGTCCAAAGGTTGGAAACTTCGTCCTTTTTACACTATGTACACGTACGAAGACAATAATTCATTATCTTTTCATCAACAATTCAAAAGACAACGTGGTTCATTTCACCTTATCTTCTGATGAATAGCCTTCAAAGATCGAGTGCGTTGGTACGAGAAGGAATTGTTGATAAGAATGACTTTACTGTGACAGCTCAGCCGTTGAAGGTAAGGCTGTTGCCATTTTACGCTTAAAGTGTGAAAGGAGTGATTTTGGATTAGTTTTAGGTACAGATGTGGAGGTGACATGTAAAGTGGTGGTCCAATTGTCACAACTTACAAAGTCTCCCTTCTCTCCAAGATCAAACCGAGGAATCCTAAGTAAAAAATTGCACCAGTACTGAGTTCACCTCGGGAGCATATGAGGTTTGTCCGCCATTGAGGACCTTTTCTCTGTGTGTACAAATGGGACCTTTCAAGGCACCAAATCAGTTGTTCCACGAATCGCTGTTCCTACGCTGTTTCGCTGCTAAAACGTCCACGTTTTAATAAAATTCGCTAGGTCTGACTTTGCTCTCGCCGAAGCCAAGCCAATGTCCCCTTTTTCTTTTGATTTTGCTTCCCGTCACAACTATTTCCTTCTCCTTTTGGGTTAATTCATGGAACATCTACGTTCGTTGATGGCGTGTCAAACCAGCAAAAATAAATTCCTACTCTAGAACATTTAAGCGAGTAAAGTGGTGAATAGGGTCGAACCATAGAGACCAATGTAGTAATTATTTATTTGTGTGAAATAAAAAATAAAATAAATAAAAATAATTGATTTAGGAATGATTGATTTTAGAACACGAAATCACGTAGGAGGAAATTAAAAATAAAGATTGAAAATAATATAAAGAAAAGCCTAGCCAAGGTACTCTCCCGTTTGATACCGTAATTCGATCATAGACTCAAAAATATAAATTT
>JAOSBL010000004.1:4473932-4494397 GCA_027568915.1 Erythroxylum roraimae | reverse complement strand
TGGTGTTAGTCTTATACTATAAGATTAAGTTTGAAAGACCAAGCACAGTATCCTTGTCCTAGTTACCTTCTTCGTAGCTACTTTCTTCAAGTTTCTTTCTAATACACAGAGTTTTTCATTAAATATCTACCAAAATTAAACTTTGCTTTCCCTTATCTTCTACCACTCCCACTTTGATATCTATTTCTTTTGTCTCAAGAAAGCCTGACCTAAATCATTTGTAAGATGAAGTACATGGTTGCATGAAAATTAGGGCTTCTTGATATTCGAAGATTTTGGAGTTTTAACAAGTATCGTGGTAATCCTTATGAGAAATAGAAATATGAGATAACTTTGATGATTTAATTGTCATTACATGATCATGGAAATAATGACCATCTTGATGAGCACTGTGTAAATAAGATGAAAATCTGGATATATTGTCATTTCGTATTTGATTTAGAAATTTTGGAGAATTTTAGGAGAATTTTAGAAATTGTTGAATATTACTGGACTAGGAAAAATGCCAATTGGCGAGTAAATTGGTGAATGAAAATAAAAATAAGAATAAATGATGATGAAGAAATTTGGAAGTCGACTTCAGAACTTTAGAGATAATGATTTTTGAAAATCCAGAGACAAATTGGAGAAAAATAGGGAGAAGATTAAATTAGTTAATTGAGAAAATAGTTAATGCTTTGTAAGCTAGATAAGTGACAAGTGTCACTTACTTTAAGTTACTTTACAATGGTGTTAGTCTTATACTATAAGATTAAGTTTGAAAGACCAAACACATTATCCTTGTCTTAGTTACCTTCTTCGTAGCTACCTTCTTCAAGTTTCTTTCTAATACACAGAGTTTTTCATCAAATATCCACCAAAATTAAACTTTGCTTTCCCTTATCTTCTACCACTCCCACTTTGTTATCTATTTCTTTTGCCTCAAGAAAACCTAACCTAAACCATCTGTAAGATGAAGTACGTGGTTGCATGAAAATTAGGGCTTCTTGATATTCGAAGATTTTGGAGTTTTAACAAGTATCATGGTAATCCTTATGAGAAATAGGAATATGAGATAAATTTGATGATTTAATTGTCATTACATGATCATGGAAATAATGGCCATCTTCATGAACACTGTGTAAATAAGATGAAAATCTGGATATATTGTCATTTCGTATTTGATGATTATTCTATTATCAAATAGTGTAGAGTTGATTATTGAGTAAAAATATCAAGGAAAATATGCATGAGAAGAGTGTAGAAATTATGCAAGTGCTAAAGACATATATGCTTTGTTTTCCTTTTTCACTGTGTATATATGTTTACATATGAGAATATTTTTGTTGGTTGGAGACATAAGTCAAAAATAAGTGTAGGGTTAATGTGAACGATAAATTTATGATATAAAGATGAGTTAAGATGAAATGGGAGAGTTGATGGAACTGAATGAGTGTAGTATAAAATATGTATAACTAGGTGCATAAACATTTTTGAAGAAAACATAAATGAAGGCTCTATTTCTCTTCACTGTGAATGTATGCATATACATGACTATATGAGTGTTTTCAGAGATGACCAAAAGAATGAATTTAGAGTTGAAGAATAGTTGTAAGATGATGGTCTGAGATGAGAAAGATTGTTTAAATGATATGTAGAAGAAGAAATTTAAGAGAATGTAGAAAATGAAATTGAAGTGTTGAGTTTAGTGAAAGAAGATAAGTTAGAGAAGTTAGTTTTGAATAAAAGAAAAAAAGAGAAAAAAGGGGTAAAAATGTGTCTGAAACTTCCATGATTAAACTGTATTGATCTAGGAAGATTTTGACAAAATTATCTTCATAAAAGTTGTAGATCTTTCTTTTAGCCTTTTATTAATATAAAGTTTGAAAATTTTTGGAGTTCTGGATTGAAAGTTATGTGGGTTAGAAGTTATGGAGGTTCAAAGAGATGGTACGTGACTGGGAAAGTCGCG
Organism: Erythroxylum roraimae; assembly: GCA_027568915.1. Classification (NCBI taxonomy): domain Eukaryota; kingdom Viridiplantae; phylum Streptophyta; class Magnoliopsida; order Malpighiales; family Erythroxylaceae; genus Erythroxylum; species Erythroxylum roraimae. Next base: position 4,492,446 of record JAOSBL010000004.1, on the reverse strand, counting down.
ATCGTGCTTACGTGACCCTGCTATTGTTCAGTGGATGTCACAATCACGACAAAGCATGATTGCGACTTTGTTAGTTGATGGAGCACGATTGCGACTTTGCAAAATCAACAACCAACACAATCACGACTTTGAAGGTTGAGGGCTGATGTAACATCCTTCGATCGTTTGGCTATATCTCTTTCGTTCGACATCCAAATGACATGAGACATGAAACATTAGACTCATAACATATTCCTCTACCTCTTCACCAAACATTATAACAATCTAAAATCAATTGAGAGAGATAGAGTGAAAAAAATGGGATGGGTTTGACAGAGTGTGTTCACAACATTTTTGTCCTTATCTGTCACACCCATGACTTTTTTCCTCATACTCGTGAATCACACACGCCTGTGACTTTTTTCCCTCACCCCTATGAGTTTAATTGCTAGTTGTTTATTTGTCACATCAAATCACTGTGCTCTCCAATAGTAACCGTGACTTGATTTTGGTCTAAACACCCGAAAGCCTTTTTGCAAACTGAATAGTCTTGCTTCTCTCGACCATAAATTCTTCTCTAGACCTCCAAATGACTTGATTCTTGAACCAATAGGTTCCTAACACATTATTCTATCTCTCCATAAAAATTGGTAGCATTCTAAATTGATTTGAAAAAGATTGATTGATTAAAAGTGAGGGAATCTATTGGAATAGTATGAACTGGTATGATTTCACTGAACATGCTTGCTTGGATATTTCAGTTATATCTTGATTTTTAGATTCCTAAATTAGATTATTTTTTATTTGGAGTAAACTAGAAAGATAGGGATGCAAATTATATGAAGCGATTGAATTTTTATTCTATCTCTAAGAATTTTAATTTTTTGGATTGAAGTCAAGTACAGAATACTGTTACAGTTAAGAACAATCCACATTATTTGGAGAATATCTTTTGAAATACTGGACCAATTTGTATGATTTTAGTGTCATTAGAAACTTAAGACATAGGGGAACATGTTTCTAGAAGAAAGTGTTGCCAAATGGCTTCATTATCGGGGTCAGAAAGAACATGTAAAGTTGACCCAAAATGATATTTTTGGAAAAATCTTAAGCGAGCAATTGAGTGATGAAACTAGATTCACGTGGTTGTATTGAGTTATAAACCTTAAGTATAAATGTACTTAAGTGAGTTTTGATATTGGAATGACTTTATGACTTGAATAATGGAAAAATACCCAGGAGTGTCATTAAGAATGCATTGTATATGGTCCATATACTTATTTGTGCATAAATGAGTTCTTATAATTGTGCAAAATTGTAACGTGTTTGCAATGTGTATATTGCATAATTATGATGTGCAGGATAAACGTCTGCATTCAGACGTTTCCAGGTCATGAAACCTAATGTTAATCTGCAGCATACTATGAGAAGACCTAGAAGGTCTTACTTTATTTCTTGTTTGTTTATATTATGTATTGAATGATTATGAATGTGATTTGATTGTTGAATTTCGGACATTGAAGGTCCGAGAGTTGTGATGCATGAAAGCGATATTGAAGTGCTACTTGTATGTGAACAAGATGAAATAAGTGTTTCTAAATGTGATCTCTGAATGCCGAACCAAGGTCTGATAAGAATGTGACAGAGAATGTGTAAATGAGATCATGTGACTGACTGAAAATATGTGATTAATGCATTTCATTACATGAATGCATGAAAGAGCCTCAAGCTCAGTTGTGAATGTACCCGGTATCTACTAAGGGATATGGGACATTATCTGATTCAGCTCGATATCCATAAAGGATATGGACCAGCCCTGTATCCACTAAGGGATATGGGCCAGTGAAAAAGGCACTCAGTCACAACAAAGTAATAACTAAAAGTGAGTCTCATAAGCACTACATATGCATATGGCATATATGATTTAAATTGTTTGAATGATTTCTGAATGTGATATGTGTTATGTGATTGAGTGAGCCATCGAGGATGGTTACTCACTGAGTTCGCAAAACTCACCCAAAATTTGCAATTATTTTTCAGGCTTTGAAGAGTACCCCGTTAGATAAATGGGAGTATACCTATTGCATTCAAGTAAGAGATAAAGGTCGTGATTAGATTGCATCTGCATTTATATTTTCTTATTTTTGTATCAAATGGAGTCTTCAGAAAATTTTGTATCATGTGTATATGATTAATTCTGTTTTGTAATAACTTTCCAAAGTGGAAAGGTTTGTAAAAGAGATTGATCAAAGTGTAATGACATTTGTGATTTCGAGTTTTATGAAGTTAAAGTATGGGCCCGAATTTGAATATTGATTTTTGCACATGTGTATGGAAAAAAAATTGTATTGAGTTTTAATGAGTTTTTGACTATTCCAACATGCCGCCCTTGCGGGATTTGCACACAAACATCAATTAGGATGTCGGACACGTGTCTTGTGAGGGCGGGGTGCTACATGTATTCTTGTACAACTTGTTCTTATTCACTGATTCTAATGAATTAATTTTATTCTTCAAAGATGCATCATTGTTTTTAGACTTCTCAAACTCTTTGAAATACTGCACATTTTACTTTTTATACTAAACATACAGTTCATGATATACATCTTGTAATTCATCAAATTCAATATCTGAGTCAGAATAATATACCTCATCTTCTCCTAAATTAGCCACAAGACAAACATTGCTTACTTCTTCAGACTCTTCTTCATCAAAAATTTCAAAATCTTCATCAGAACAAGCTGCAGTCATAGCTTGCTTTCTAGTTTTTCTATTTTCAGTTTTGTCCTTTTGAAGAAGAAAAGGGCATTTTGGTATGGTGTGGCTAGGCTTCTTGTTGTGATAACATATAATTTGAGTATTCTATATATTGCTACTGCTACCACTACCTTTTGATAGGAACCTATTGTTTCCAGTTTTATTATTTCCTTCTCTTTTCTTTATTAGATTCTTTTTGTAAAAGCGTGCATATTTTCTAACCATAAAATTGAATTCATCATCTCCATCTATCTTCAATTTAATGTCACTTTCATCACTATTAGATGGAGCTGATTCATCAACAACTTTCAAAACCATTCCTTTTTTAAAGGAGGATCCTTCATCTCGTCTAAGTTCTGCTTTATGGATCATCAAATTTCCTCTTAGCCGATCAAGTGAGATAGTGTTTATATCCTTTACAGTTTCTAGGGCTATCACTTTGGGTCTTCATTCCTTTGGCAGTGACCTTAGGATCTTTGTTACGAGATCATCATTGGGATATATCTTTCCCAAGTTCTTCAAGAATATGATGATGTTGTTGAATCTTCCAAAGAATTCGTCTATTGTTTCTCCCTGTTTCATACTAATAGTTCATCTCTGATACTAAGTGATAAAACAAACACACGCAAGGGGGAAGGGGAATTATATATGACTTAAAAAAATTTGCAAGTTACTATTAATTCATATAAATGATAAGAGCTTGTTAAAAATTTAAACGAAGAAGCCTGCTAAAGATTACAATGAGAGGAACCTGCTAAAAATAAACGAAAGGGGCCTCTTGCAAACTGAAAACAACAATAACTAAAATGCGAAAATTTAAAAGTTAAGGAAAGAGAAAGAACGACAAAGCCAATTTATATTGGTTCAGCTTATAACGAAGCCTATGTCCAGTCCCCAAATATCCAACTTGAGTGTTTCACTAATAAATCTCCAATTAGTAATTTGACGAACCTCTCCAAACTCACAAGTATATCTTTTTCAAGGTCCTTTAACCTTCTACACTAGTAGTATTTAACAAGCCTCTACAAGCTTTCAATAAATGAAAGTAGGATTTGCCCAATATGAGCTTCAATAAATATTGATCTATCTCTCAATAGAGTGTTTTTACTTTCTAAAGCTCAGAGGGTATAAATGTAACTTTTCTAGAACAAGTACTGATGCTACTGATGTATTTTTGAAATTTGATATGTGTGATCGAATGTCGTAGTTCTCCTTAACTAGAAATTCCTTTCAACTAGTCATTGCTTTTGAATCGACTTTGATTTTGTTAAAATGTCTTTCTCACTATCTTTGATAGAATGTTCAAGTATCTGGTTGTTTGAATAATCCTTTGACTGTGTCTTCGAAGCCACTATCGAATTAGTTGAATAGAAGAATCCTTTGTCTGTATAAAAATGATGAGCTTATCTATTCCAGATTTGTCGAAACTGTTTCTTACTATCAGAGTGAGTTTGTTAGATTGATACCTTTAAAATAGGAAAATGTTTTTCTTTTTATTTAAAGAGATAACTAAGTTATAAATATATCGTGATCTGTCAGGATTAATCAAATAATTTTGAATTTTGAAACATAATTATTTATTGATTATTATCATCAAAATCTATAATTTAAAAACCTTGAGCTAACAATTGTAAGTGATAAACAAATTATGGGTTGGTAAAGGTGAGGCTTGTTTATGATCATCAATGAGGACAAACGTAAGGGGCTTAGCATTAGAAGGCAACAAAGAGATGGCTTTATTAAGAAGTGTGGCAAAAACTTCGTCTACGAATACAAGCTTTGATTCACTGTGGGTTAAGATAACTGAAATTGTGCTGGCATTAAGGCGAGTGTTGATTGCGTTAAATATGGCTCCAAACATAGGAACAACAAAATAGAGCTCGTAAATGGCGAGGTTGTTTGGAGCCACGATAGACACTACATGGCCTCTCTTAATACCCAAAGAGCAAAGAGATTATGTCACTTGGAGGCATCTTTGGTGGGTCATTGACCACGTGTACGTGATTAGATCGTAGATGATGGAAGGCGGTAAATGTTTAATTTACTATAATTATACTTATTTTTGGTATTTAATTCATATAGGTAATAATTGTCTTCTCATACTAAAAGGAGAAGAATTTACATGAAATCATAGTATGGAACGAAAATTTGAAGCAACTTAAGGATACACAATTGTGTACTGTGTAAGTCTCTATAAATATGTGAAGATTGAAGAATTTTGATTTTGATCGTGTAAAATTACACGCCTGTGTATATTGATAATACACGACCATGTATATTATCCATGTAATTCCCTGGGCCTATGTGAAATCATGAATTCAGGTGTTTTTAGAGATACTCAGTCACTCACACGTTCGTGTAAGTTGACCATATATAACCCAGAAACCATAGTTATTGCTATAAAAATATGCGAGGGAGACAAAATAGGGAGAGGTGAGTTTTTAAGTGACTTTGAGTCTTGAGAGACATAAAGAGGCAATAGTTCTAATCAAGGGACAAGGAAAACACGGAGATAACGTCAAGAGATATGATAGATAACAACATATAATCCAAACTTGCAAAAAGATTCATTAGAAGAAAAAAGGTGATTTAGAATTATGATTTCTTTGTTTTCTAGTTGTTCTTCTACATTGTTTGTTATTCATTTTGTTTTCTATGGATAGTTACTAAACTTATTTAGTGGCTAGGTGGAACTTTCTCTTCGCTTCTTTTCTTCTCCTCTGGGATCATTGGTACTTTCTAGAGTTGGTTGAGTGTATCAGCTTCAATGGCGTCCTTATCACCGGAGCTAGTGGCAGAACTGTGAAGACAAATCCCTAATCCTCCCTAGACCGTCCACCTCTCCCCGTCGCCCTCCGAAGAGTCAACTGCTTCTGGGTCTTCTCTTCTTTCTCAGAAGGAACCCAGTTCTGTGCCGACTCCAAAAATGGAAGCTCAGTCTCCAGGTATTTTGACAAGGCACGTTGCCTTCCCTTCCTCACTAATTACGTTTACCTTTTCTGTGCTTTACCATGTCCATTTACGGAGGAGACGAGTACGGAGGAGAGAGGAAGTTGTCAATCTTGTTTTCTCGCTCCTGGATCTGTATAGGTCACCGTTTACAACTCCAACGTTGGAGGACTTATAACTGGTCGGCGTGGACTTTTCACTAGTTTTATTCTTGTCATTGTCCGGATCCCAGGTCAGTAGTTTCTTATCTTTGTTAAGTTTCCAGAGTGCAGGTTCAGGTGTCCGGCGCCCAGGTAACCTCCTTGCTGCTTCTCTGTTGTCATATGCATCTATGTGTGGTTACACTATATTGCTTGCTATTATATTTTGCGTTAGATTTGTCTAAACTGCAATGGTTCTGGTTTTGGTTTCTTCTACTCAACCCGAGACCTCACTTACGTTGCAATGGTTTCTGGTTTTTGGTTTCTTATACTCAACCCGAGACCTCTTTGTGTGCTTCATCTGGTCACTTTTAGGTGTCCCTAAACCGTCTTGTCTCGTTAAGTCCTGCATAGGAGAGTTTCCTTGCAACCACCCGACATGTTTTTGTTCCCTGATGACTGGAGTAGCCTTTATGCCTTTTAGTTTTAGCTCAGGCCCTGTGTACGTTTTTGGGTTCAAGGGAGGGGATGGGGACGCAGAGTTTCATGCTCGTCCTACGAGGACTATCCTTCACGTTGCAGGTCCCATAGCACGTCTAGATCGTACCTGCTTCTCGAGCCTCTTGACAACATGACGTTGCCCACTAGAACCAGCCAATTACCGTTGGTATCCCCTCTTTTTTAAGCTTCACCATCTGTTCACTTTTTCCTTTTCATATCTTGGTCCTTCCCTTTGACACAAGCTAGCCTCTCCTTCTAAAAACAAGCCCCTTGGATGCTTTTAAGCATTTTCCTAATATTGCTTCCCTACCCGACGGACCACAATTCCCTTTCTCCACGTGCTTGAGTATATAGTGGCGGATGTTATATTTCCATTTACTGGCGCTTCCTTTGTCCACGTTTTTTAATTAAAAAATAATAATTATTATTTTAAGGATCTTTTTTTCTTATTAGTATTAGTTTTACCTAGCATTACGTGTAATCGTCGTTTGGTTTTGGATTTCTCTACTATTTCTGTATTTCTTTTTTGGATTGTTTTCTGCAGTGTTAGTAATAGTGGTATTTATTTCAGTATTTATGTATTGCGCTTTCCTATTCTTAACTTTCCTATTATCTTAGCAATATTATTTCTTTAATAGTAGTATCTGATAGTGCTTCTCTAGTCCTTAACTTTTTTTATGCGTGCCAGTTCTTTAATTATTGCTGCTATTTTTTTGCATCATTTTTTTACTTGTCACATCTGCATGTGAGTCTACTGGAAATAGCTTCTCTACTATGTAGGGGTAAGGCTGCGTACTATCAGACCCCGCCTCAATGTGGGATTTCAGACTGGGTGCGATGATGATGTGTGATGAACCTTAAATTGTGATAGTAATATGACTTGATCTTTTATTCAATGCAACTTTATTGATTGGTTTATTACGATTCAATTGTACACTTTATTCTTGTTATAAAATATCTGAAACATTAGTGTATGATTTGATTTCATATGATTGAAATTGATAAATCATCTTGTATGTATAGATCTACCATAATTGGAAGGAGTTGCATGCAAACCTAGAGGTAGGTCGATATAAATCCTCTAGATTAGGGTCAAACCTAATAGTAGAATTCACGAATCGATAACGCAATACTAGGGGTTTTAACTAAAAAGATTTATGTTAATCAACTGATAGATTTGTTGTTAAAAGTCTTGAGAAAGATATTAATATAAGATAGAAATTTTCATGGTCCAATAATCAATAATATAATTGCATGATAAAGGGTTACTAGTTAAGGGTTTCTTAAGGGAATTCATTAGCTAAACACTATTATTTGATATAGATTCTTCTTCGTATTTTCCTTTTTTGTGTTCAGCATTATTTCCAATCTTAGTTTATTTGTTTAGTTTAATTTTTAATTAAAATCCAAAATATGATTCATATATTAGATAATAGAAAAAGGGTAACTCCTATTACTGCTAGTCTTTGCGGGATCGACCGTACTTGTCTGTGTTAGTTATAGCTTTGTCGTGCATTTATGGTAATTTTAACATTGATAAAACATACCGATCAAGTTTTTGGCACTGTTGTCGATGATTATAATATTAGGAAAGCCTAGTTTTATTAATTTAACAAATATTTTCTTATATGTATTTATTTCTATTTTTATTTTTATGTTTCTATTTTATTTTTATTGACTTATTCATTTATTCATCTTTTGCACTTCTCTATTTTGATTTGGTGTTTTTGGCTTATTGTTAGGATTTATGATTCATCGTCACAACTACAAACCACAATAGAAGGATGGATAGGACAATATTATCATAGGAGTTATGATATATCATCGTATATGGCAACATCACAATATCATAATGAGAGGTATGGTGACATGTATTCGAAAGCTCAACTGATATCTATACTGTGTTGTAATATTTGTGGGAGTAACCATTACAATCATGAATGTCAGACACTAAATTATATGTGAGAGCATCCATATGGCATGCAAAACTAGCCTTAGAGTACATCATACTAAAATATTTATAATTAAGAATGGAGCAACCCTTACATTGATGGATGGAATGATTATGCTTTACCTGAATCTTTACAACAACAACAACAACAAGAATGTGTTTTAGATATAATGACAGAGTATTTAGCCAAAAATGAAGCAAGCCAACGTAAATTCGAAAAGAGATTTTCTTCACCTGAATACATTGAGCATAATAAAACATATTATTTAAGCATATTAATGCTTCAGAGTGAAGAAGAGACAAAGGTCGACTTCATGAATGAAATTTCATGAAGACGAGGAGGTAGTTACTTTTTAGAAGAGCAAGAAAAATATATGACAGAGAAAGTAGAGGAAGAAGAAGATAAGGAAGCCTCTGCCTAAGAAGAGGAAGTAGACAAGTTGCAAAAGATAATTAAAGCAGAAGAGGAAGAAGTCTTTGTCCAGGAAGAGAAAGTAGAAGTCATCAAATTTTTAAGCTCTTTTATTTCTTTCATGTACGTTATCATGTCTAGTTGAATAATTCTAGAACTTGTTTTCGGTATACATATTGAGTCCACATTTGTTAAATTAGAAGTATTGAAGTGATAAAGGCACTTAAATTTACCATTTGATTAGCCTTTTTTTTATAACTGCCCTACCATATTTTATCCCTTAGGGGTAACCAAGTTTGAGCCTTCGCCTTTTCATTGATTATAACCCCAATATTAGCTTTACCTTATTTTTTTTGAAGCTTTTTTATTAATTTAAAATCTAAAAGTATATACAATTACTTGATTGCTTGAAATTTGGAAAGGTCCAATATTTCTTTAATTGTGGTACATGATGAATGCTCAAAAATGATTTTTTTAAAAAAAAGTGTGTTGCGAGCATAGAAAAGCACAGAAAAAAAAAAAAGAAGAAGTGTTTGAGTTATGGTACCAATGGATTCATGTATGAATGACCTATATATATTGTGAAGAATATGTTTCCTTTAATGTTGTTTGTAAATTTCTTTCAATTTTATCAACCTTTATATTATCCCAATCATACCTTACCTAAGCCCTATTAAACCCTTTTAAAGACCTTTTGATTTTTGTTTCTAGTTTACTCATAAGTGGTAGAGATATGGTAACATTGCAAGCCTATGGTTAAAAGTTATACTATGTATTGATTTGAGAGTTATTATACTTTTCACCCTAAACACTTGAGTGGATTGACTAAAATCTGGGTGAGGGTGTAAAGAATTGTGCTTTTGATTTCACATAGATTACTGATTTGATTATTATTGATATTGAACTATGAAGGTTAGTTTTAAAATAACTTGATTCTAATTGTATGCTAATTTGATTAATATAAGATAATGATTTAGAATGTAGATGGACAAATTGAGGTTATTAATGGATAGATGTTTGTAAGATTGATAATTTAGATTATGATTTGCTTGAGGACTAACTGTAGGGATGTTTGATAAATGCTTAATCGACTATAATTATACACTTATATTTAATGTGATTTGCTTGATATTTAACAGTTTTATAGTATTTTTGGTACTTAATTCGCTCTAAAGCATTTATAGGTAATGATTTCCTTCTCATACTAAAAGAAGAAGAATTTGGATGAAATCGTGGCATAGAACCAAGATTTAAAGAAACTTGAGGATACACAACCCTATACAGTGGTTGTGTAAGTCTCTATAAACATATGCAGATTGAAAATTTTTGGTTCTGGTCATGTGAAGTTACACACCTATGTATGTTGCCCATCTAAGTCCCTATTCCTGTGTGAAACCATGAATTCAGGTGATTTTGGAGATACACGGTCACTCACAAGCTTGTGTAAGTTGACTGTGTATAATTAGTTTTGATTATAAAAGGACGTTAGCGGAAGCAAAACAAGAAGAGACAAGTTTTTAAGTGATTTTTTAGTCATGAGAGACATAGAGTGGTGCTAGTTTTGATCAAGGGATGAGGAAAACACAAAGATAATGTCAAGAGATCCGATAAATAACAATTGTCAATCTAAACTTGCAAAAAGATTCATTAGAAGAAAAAAAGGAGATTTAGAAATATAATTTCTCTACTTTCTAGTTATTCTTCTGCATGTTTGTTATCGATTTCATTTTCTATAGATGGTAACTAAATTTGTTTAGTATCTAGGTATGATGAACCATAAATTGTGATAACAGTATGACTGGATCTTTTATCCAATGCAATTTTATTGAATGGTTCATTGCAATTCAATTATGCATTTTATTTTTGTTCTAATATATCCAGAATATTAGTGCATGATTTGGTTTGCTATGATTGAGATTGAGAAATCCTCTTATATGAATAGATCAACCATAATTAGAAGGAGTTGCATGCAAACCTGAAGATAGGTTAACATAAATCCTCTAGATTAGGGTTAAACCTAATAACATAATTTATGAATAGATAACGCAATCATAAGGGTTTTAACTAAAAAGATTTGTGTTAATCAACTAATGTATTAGTTGCTAATAGTTTTGAGACAGATTATTAACATAAGTTAGAAATTTCCACGATCCAATAATCAATATCATAATTGCATGATAAAGGGTTATTATTTAAGGGTTTCTTAGGGGGATTCATTACTTAGACACTATTATTTGATATTGATTCTTCTTAGTATTTTCCTTATTTTATGTTCAGTATTGTTTCCAATCTTAGTTTATTTGTTTAGTTTACTTTTTAATTAAAATCCAAAATCTGATTCATAGGTTAGATAATAGAAAATTGGTAATTACTAGTTCTTACAATTTTTGTGGTTTCGATCTGTACTTGTCTGTGCTAGTTATATCTATGCCATGCATTTACGATAATTTTAATATTATTGATTTAATAATGCAATTCAAGGGGTTTTAACTAGAAATATTTCTATTAATTAACTTATAGATTAGTTGTTAATAGTTTTGATAAAGATATTAACATAAGATAGGAATTTTAACGGTTCAATAATCAATAATATAATTGTATGATAAAGTATTATTATTTAAGGGGTCCTTAGGAGGATTCATTACCTACACACTATTATTTAATATTGATTCTTCTTAAGATTTTCCTTATTATGTCTTCAATATTGTTTCCAATCTTAGTTTAATTGTTAATTAAAATCTAAAATATGATTCATAGGTTAAATAATAGAAAAAGGATAATTACTAGCACTTACAGTTTTCTTGCAATCGAACCATACTTGCCTATGCTAGCTATAGCTACGTTGTACACTTACGGTAATTTTAATATTCATGACTTTATAAGTATTACAACAAGAGTTCATGCCGAGGAACACAATCAACGAAAAGTGAAACCTAAAATAAAAATATTTACAGTTAAAATTTTTATATTTATATTACATATATAAAATTTAACATATGCATCAAATATAAATGAAATTAAAAAAGAGAATAAATGGAAACCTGAAACTTTATTCAATCGAATATCCGCTCAAATCTTATTAACCCAAATTGTCATTTGATACAAAATCCATATTATTAAGAGGAGCCTCATCATCACCATCATTTAAATATTGCATTAATGACATATCAATATTTTCCCATTCAAGATTATCATCCAAGTCACTTTTATCTATCAAATTCGATTTCTCAAAAATCCAATCCGTTAAAAGATCAATATGATCAAGGCAAATTGAATATACAAAACTAACTTATTTTATTAAGAGTCCTATTAAACAAATAAAATTAAATTATTAATAAATTACAAGAAATTATATTTAACTTAATAATGATAAATGATAATAACATACCTTTCTTGAAGCTTTAAATTATACCAAACAAAGATCAAGTACAACAACCATTAGGCAATAATAAAAGAAACAATAGAGACTCGAGCGCAAAAAATAATTCATAAGCAAATTCAAATAATTCCTTTTCTTTTATTAATCCATTTATAATCAAAAGAAAAGTCAAATTGTTCATAAATAAATGAGCTCTTCCCTTGCGTCAATCACAGAAAGCCAGACATAAAGCTTAAGAATAATTAACAAGTTCTGTTTACAATATCTAAACCTTAATTCAATTGAACTTATTAAAAAAATAATTTGACATTAAGACCTCAAAGGTTTACAATATCTAAACCGTAATCTACAAAATCAATAACATGTAATGTTTCATTTTGCAACTTAACTAACATTTCTACAATATGTAAAAGTTCATTATGTAACAACATTTACGAATTTAATAAGAAACCATAGAACAAAGATTGTCAACAAATTGCATAAAGATAACTTACATTTTGATCATGAAGAACAAAAACTATCTGAAGATTGCATAGAACAGAGACTATCGAGAGATTGCATAAAGATGGCTCAACTTACAAAAAGATAGCTCAAATTTTGATCATGCATAGATGAACTTGCATACAATTGATTAGACAATGCACCAGTGCACCTAGTTGGCTCAATACTTACTCCATTAACACTTCAACTAAGAATATTTCATGACATGACATGTTAAAGGGCACAAAACAAGTCTATAGATATATAACATGAATGAGAACTTAAGGGATGAGGATAAAAGTGATAAGTTGAACCTTTTCTTGTTTTTATATGATTATTCTTTCAATTGTAAACTAATTTTTAAGTCTTATTATGTACATTTATAAGTAGATTTAAGCAAGATCTTGAAGCTAAATAGCTTTAAAGTTATATCAATTTTATATAATTATTATGAGTGTATAAGGGAACATGTAATGCAAACACTACTACTTAAAAGTAAACGATGTTTGAGGTAAGACTATCCATTAGAATAGATTATGGTATTGTGGAACTGAAAGTTAAACCTATCATACACAGATAACTTTTTATGTTAAGGTAATAAGTTGGAGCAGAAAAGGGAAGTTGAGTCTGCTACAAATTTTTGTAACTCAAGTAGTGAAGTCCAAAACAATATATAACATAAAACATGTAATGTAATATCAAGCTTTCACCTGCTTCTCCTCCTACATCCGTCTTTATATTGCTATGTCTAATACAACACCTAAGTGATGTCAGATATTTTTTGTTTTGGCTTCATTCTTAAAAGTGTTCTTTTTTCATATACGATAGGATGAAGTCACATGTTGTTATGGTTTCATTAACATATTAAAATTTGCCCACTCAAATAACCTTGTTAACATAAAAAATTAGTTAAGACCATATGGGAGGCTAGTCATAACATTTATGTCCCCATATAGGATAGCCTCCCATGTGTCATTTGCAATATGACAAGCAACTAAAAAACTTGAAAAATTGTAGCAGCCAAATGTAGATATTATCATTGAAGTACTATGAAGCAAACATGAACAAGAAGCAATAAGAAAGATCGAAAAGTGAAGCAACCAAAAGCAACTACGATAATTGAAGTAACCAAAAGCTGATACAATAACTGAAGCACCGAAAAGTAGATACATATGGGTACACGAACAAGAAGCATCAAAAAGGACAAGAAAAGTAGCCAAAAGCATATAATAGAAATAGCCATTAAAGATGCTGTAAAGTTTAAAATAGTGAAGACTTTAGAGGTGACCAGCAACGAATGCTATAAAGATATCAGCTCTTCACGGCGAATGGTGACAGTGATGAAGGGCGATAATATACAATAAAGATTAGGGTTGATTGAAATAATTAAAGGTTAAGATTGGGTTTTTTTTACTTCAGTTAATGAACCAATAAGTTGATTAATTAGCTTAATTTATTTAAGTTAAATGTAATTCAATTTTATAATAATAACTAAGTAATTTTAATAATTTATTTTATGCAAGAGGGTCCTACACTGCCACGTAAGACTCACGTAGCATAGTGAGACCCACATCAACATTAAAATAATATTAATATCTACCACGTTAATTAACTCAGGGTTCAATTTGAACGTTTTTAAAACATTCGAAACATTAAAATTTAATTTTTTAGTAGAGGTAAAACTTAGGATCTCTTTTGCCCTTTTTGCCCAAACTAAATGCTTTGAAACGTTAGGATTTAAGTTATATTTTAATGAAAAAGTTTATATTTAAAATGTTCTTTAAAGCTAAGTTTGGTTGGACGTAAAGTTTTTAATTGAATGGAACATAAATGAATGTAATATTAGAAAGTTATTGTTTGGGAGGAATGGTAGGGTTCATAATATAATATAGTGAAATGTTGTTTGGATGAATGATTTATAATGTAATACAGTGTATCATTTTACATTCCATCCTAAACCCCTCAAATTGGAGGTTTTCTATTTTTACTGTTTAGGATGGAATGGAATGTAATATGAGACCCTCCACTTCCATCCCATTCTATTATATTTCATTATAAAACCTTCTCCTAAACGATGTAATAATATTACATTCCATTCCATTTCATTAAAAAACCCACAACCAAACATAGCATAAGACTTTATACCTTTTGTTCTAATTTTTATAGATTTTATAATTAAAAGCTTGTATGATATTTTTAAATATATATTAAAAAATTATGTAATATTTATTAAATAAAATATTGAGTATATGTATCAATAATTAGATTTTTAAATTAAATAAGATTTTATTTAAATGATTATTTAAAAATGAAATTATTAAAATTTTAAAAAATTAAATATTTAATTCTTAAAGAATTTATGCAATTTATTAGCTAACATTCGATACTTAAATTTATAAAGCCTCCTCCAAATTATTTGAGTCATCCCTAAAAAGACAAAAAATCTATAAATTCCGATTCAATCATAACACAATCCTTAATCCGTTGTATAGAATTCGTTTATTTGAAAAGGGTGAGGTCATACTTATGAAGAAATAATATGACATCTGAGAAAGGGCTTCAAATCAGTTGTTCCATGATTGTTGTTCTTATGCTAAAATGTCGATGTTTTAAAAAAACTCAAGGGCTGGCTTTGCTCTTGCCTAAGCCAAGTCGATGCCCCTTTTGTGTTTTAATTTTGCTTCCCGCCTTAACTCTTTCCTTCCTCTTTTTGGTTAATTCATGGAACATCTATGTCTGTCCTAGATCGAGTTTTGAAGGCTGAGGTATGCTCTTTTTGGACAAAGCTTCATAACTTTGTTCTCCATCAACACTGATATAGTGGTTGTGAATCCACCCTCTTTTTTTTATTTTGGTTCCCGCCTTACCGATGATGCTTGATTAGACGTAATTCTTCTCTCTTTTGCTTACGCTCTTGTAGTTCTTCTTCTCGCTGGGTTAGAGCTCAAGAGCATGTGTAGTTGTTTCGAAGGTTAGGACTTTCAGTGTCATATCAATAACATCGAAACTTGGGTGCTTTCACTGATTTTTTTATAAAAAACTTTACCTATAGCTTTGATTTGCCAGTTCTATAATCCCCTTATAACATGTTTGAAAATTTGAACCATCCCTATTGTTAGATGACCCTCCTACTAGATGCTACATTTGCTTTGGTGCTGAGTTGTGATCATTGTATGTTTTTAAAAGCTTGGTTCTGTTGCTACATCCAAACTATCCCTGTTGCTAGATGACCCTCTCATTTGTTTTTCATATTTATTGTGTTGTGTTCATTTCATTTCACTTCCTTCGTTTGTTTAACCATAGGCAAATTTAATTTGTGTGTATCGGACAAATGTTGTGTTTGTCGAATTAATAGGAATGATTTCTCTGCTAAGAAAGAGCTCAAGGATGGGATAGGTGTCTTCTAATGTCATTATGCAGGCATGAACTTGGTGTAGGAAAAGAAAGCTCATGGTCTTAGGAACTATCAACTTTGGGGGTAACTATACAACTGGACTGTTTATAGGATGAATATCCAATTAGCTAGTTCATGGTAGCTTTTGTAGCAAAGTATGCTAAAATGGCATTAGGAATCTAGAATTGTTGCTTGGAACTACTAAGTCAAGTTAAAACTAAAGGGTAACAATATATGCTTATAATTGTTGAAAACAATCATCCCTAAGGTTTAGGTTTAAGATTAGTGGATTCAGTGCTCCTAGTATAACTACTCAATAAGGCCAAGAGTTTAACAAGCCATTGGAAACAAAGTAAGCAGTTTTTTCCTTGTTGTCTCTATAGGACACACACACACACAACTATAAAACACACGCTTTATTTAATATTGGATTGGAACCTTTCGCAATGATAAGATCATTATATTGGAATGTAACTATCTTATTAGGTGGTTAACAGTAAGTTTATTTATTTATGAAAAATAGCAAAAAAGAAAAAGGTGTAAGCAAGTAATATGCAATAAACAACTAGTTTCAGTGCCAGAATTGCTTTTTAGTCAAGTCATCTCATGAATAATGCTACAGTTTGAAGTTTATTAATAATCCTAATCCTGAAATTAACAAGATTTTGAAGCTTAGTAAAAAGTCTCAAAATCCTATTCCTAGGAAACTAGGCCAGACTAGTCCTAAGAAAATCATCCAAAAGAAGAGTCAAGAAATGATCTTTAAAGTCTCCAAACATTGTCTCCTCCTTTATTTTTGGAAGTTATAACTATTGGGCTAGTCTCTAGTCTAAACCAAAGTATTTAAGTCAATGTGACAATGTTGTTTGGTTAAATCAATAGCACAAAAGTTAGGAGAAATGCATGATCATCTAACAGAGACAGCTAAGTACTTCATGATGGATAGGCATCTTGTACTGTTTCTTTATCACATCAATGACATAGCATTTTTGTGCAGGTGCAACAGATTGTAAATATGGTTTCATTAGCCATTTGTGTTAATCTATGTTCATGTTTTCATTGGTGGAAGATCACTCGTTGGCTTTAGCTCTCGTAGTTTCAAGCCTTGCAACTTTTGCATATTTGCTATTTGGCTCAAAAATCTCTTTTAAACTTTAGGTCAAAAGGAAGAAAGCTTCACAGGCTTGAATTTTTAAGATAGCAAAAATGACAAATAGACCTATATTACATATTAGGCTGAGATAGCAAAAAAGGTTCATGTAAGGCCCTAAAATATATTCTACTTGAAATAATACATGTTTATGAAGGTACATATGTGATAGGAGTTACAATTATGCTATGATTAGAATATGAAAGACATATGACTTGAATTTTTAATCAAGTGGACTATAGTTAGTAAATTGAAATTAATTAACACCATTAAAGAATTGAGGTATTTAAATGTATATTTGGACTAGGAAAATTTTAAAGTGGCTAGTTAAGTTGGTAAATGAAAATTAGTCAATTAGTGACATTTGGCATAGCTAACATTTGGTATCATTCACTGTGTGACATTTGGCAGCATAATCTGAGGACAAGTGGCCTAGTTAAAGTGTAACAAATGGAAGCTTAAATGGTGGGCAAGTGGGCTTCATGCCTTTGGTGTTAAGTGGCATCTTAAGCTAGTGACACCTAGCCGGTGATGAAGCATGTTTCTGCTGGAGTAATTCTAGCTTTCTTCATTCTTATTTTGCTCTCCACCGAAACCTCCCATCTTCTCTCAATTTCTGGACTTCTGTTGGAGTTTGGATCATTAACACTAAGGAGCTTTGTAAGTTATTCAATTAAGAAGTAGGTCTTGTGATTCTACGTATTATTACCTTGTTGATGCTGAAAGTTGCACATTAAACTTAGGTACATGCTGGTTGTTTGGAAGCTTAGTTTAGCTGGATTCTTGGAGTTGAATTTGAAGTTTAGTGAGGTAAGAGAATACCAAACTTGGTATCATGTTAGAACATGTATTGTTTGATGTTTGAAGTGGATAAAATGTGTACTAAATTAAGAAAGAATTGAGGTTAGAAACTTGATACATGCTGGATACTTGTTAGAAGGAGTGGTTCCACTGAACAAGAATCGGTATTTTACCCATATCTTAACTTGTAGATATCCAAATGAGATGATTTTAAATTCATATTAAACTAGATAGATATATATGCAACTTTCATGAATGAATTGAATTTTATTTCTGTCGTTAAGGGTTTTGAAATTTGGTTTGAAGTTGAGTTGTGGTTGTTGTCTATGGTTGAGAACAATCTGTAGTATTTTGGGTATAACTCTCAGAATAATGAACCAAATTGCATTAACTTTATTTCGTTTGAAACTTAATACATACAGGAACATTTGTTCAGAAGAACATATTGCCTAAAAACGTCAATTTCTATGTCAGATTGGCGATACAAAATTGATCCAAAAACCTGTCCTGTGAAAACAGCAGTTTGGAGGTTAGGTAAAAAAAGGGGTCTTACTCTTAATTATAAGGCATATTCTTGTGTTAAAGCTGTTTTATTTTTTGGAGCTATGCAACGCATATATG
>JAOSBL010000004.1:4450418-4466562 GCA_027568915.1 Erythroxylum roraimae | reverse complement strand
ACAAATATGAAACTCCCCCTAAATAACATAATTGGACATATAAGTATCAAATTCACAATTCATATGACAAATACTCCTCTTTAATCAAACATCAAGTTACAAAGAACATCAAATTTATCCAATTATCCAAATTTCTCCCCCTTGGGACAAAATATGTCAAAAAGCAAGACAAATATTCTCACAAATACCTTGAAATCTCCCCCTGAATGGAACATTCACCATAAACAATCTAATGTCTCCCCCTTGGGACAAAACCATATCAAAATGTATAATCATAATAATCAACAATAGGTGTAGCGGAAGAATCATAAGCACGCCAAGAAGACAAATTATCACCATTCAAAATACTGAGAGATATGCCCGAAAGAGAGAGAGATACCCGAGAGAGATTCATACTGATGAGAGAGTTGAATGGTCTTCGGTAGAGCCAAATAGAAGTCACAATGCAAACTACTAAAAAGATGAGACGACAATGGCAACATAAAAATTAAAGAACTAAAAAAGACTTTTTTTTAATTTTTATTTACGTTTCCTCCTTTTTTTAAACAACACAAAAAATACTTCAAAAATGTAAAGCACACAGTCCCTGTGCCTTTCGAAGAAATTCAAACCTAGTCATTTTCTTTGACTCGAATGAAGATGTGTAACAGTAGCCTGCAAGTTCTTGATAATCAACCATTTTTCTTTCTTTTTTTTTTCTTCTTTCGATGACATCTCCAATGACGTTTTCTACTGGACGATTTTTCAGATTCGAGATGAAGAATCTCGGTTCAAATCAGCTTCTAGTGTTTTGGGTGATTCATCATTCGAAGTAATTGAAAGTTGTAGCAGCTGATACATCTTGGCCTTATATACCCAATGACTCCACAAAAAATGACATATGGGTATAAATCTTCGATTCTTTTCCGATGCTTCTACCTCTTGGCCTGATCTGAACATATCAAAAATTTTCTCATTCACTTTCGAGCACTCACTTTTATAGCCTATGCCTTAGAAATTTCCTTTAACCTTACCAGTTTCTATCAACTTATCTAGTTTTTCCGTGCCTCCATTCAACATCCTTAATCCCTTTTCAGTACTTATCAATTTCATTCTAGCTTCACCAGGCTCATCCGATGTCAACATCAATTTCTTTTCTAACTCTTGGATGGTGTTCTTCATAGAGAGATTCTCTTCCTTCAATCTTTTATTCTTTCTACATATTTTCACCCATTTTTCATACATTAATTAGTAAGCTTCATAAATGTTCCCTTTTTTTATCATCTAGGCCACTACCGTCACTGTCATAATCTGATATTAGGTCTTGAGATGAGTTATTTTCGAAATTTTCCGATTTTCCCTCTTATACGACTTCAGTTGCTTCCTTCTCAATTACCGTTAAGCAAGTAACTGGACTTTTGCTACGTAAGGCAACCAACGCAATACCATTAGTTATTTCTTCTTTGCTACTATATTCACTCTCGGAATCATTTTCACTCCAGGTGCTTGTGAAGGACTTTCCTTTTTTCTTCTTCAAAGTATTAGCACATTCAGATTGAATGTGTCCGAAACCTTGACATTTATGACATTGGATTCTTCTTGCCTTCCTTTTACCTTTTTATATTTTGACTTGATGTTTAACATTGTTACTCGATGAACTTCTGCCATATTGTCTAAAGTCGGGTTTATCCTTTTTCATTCTTTTCAGCCATTTACCAAACTCTCGTGTTAATAGTTCTATATTCTCATTCTCATCGGATTCATCTTCTAAGTCATTCATGACTTTACCAATCTCGACTTGCAATGCTAATCCTTTCTTCTTCTCTATATTGTCCCTCAACAAATTCATTTAAGGATTGGTAAGAATTCCAATTACTTTCTCCAATGACAAGTCATTAATGTCATGGGTTTCCTGTATTGCTGCCATTTTTGGAATAAACCTTGGAGGTAGCGATGTCAGCGTTTTCTTGACTAATTTCACTTGGAGTATTTCTTCCCTAGTTGATGAGCTTGATTTGCTATATCTTACAATTTTTCATGAAAGTCTCCAATAGTCTCATTCTCATCCATCTTCAGCTCTTCAAAACTCACAGCTAACATCTGTAGTTTCGACGCTATCACAGATTTGGACCCTTCATGAATAGTTTGCAGAGCATCCCAGGCTTCTTTTGCCGATTCACAGGTTGAAATCATTGAGAAGCGTCCCTCATCAACAGCAATGAATATTGCATGCATTGCTTGTGAATTTTCGAGTGCACTTTCTTCTTCGACTCTTGTCCATTCAGATGGATCTTTCTGAACTGCCTCTCCTTTATCATCAATGATCATCAGATGTGTCCAACCGTGTACTACTGAATGCCAAGCTTTCTTGCCCTGAGCTTGGATGAAGACTTTCATCCGTGATTTCCATGCAGGATAATTAAAACTGTCCAACAGCGGTGGCCTGATAATTGATGCTCCTTCTCTTATGGCCATGTTTATGAAACTAGGATCTGCATCAACTTGCTACCAAGTTCTGAATCGGTGACCTATCTCTGATACCAATTGAAAAACCGTAGGGGTCAATAATTTCGCAAACTTTCTGATTCGTTTCTAGTAAACAAAAAATTAGAAAAATTAAGAGAACCAAAAATAAATCACTCGTTGGCTTTGACTCCCATAGTTTCGAGCCTTGAAACTTTTTCATATTTGCTATTTGGCTCAAAAATCTCTTTTAAATTTCAGGTTAAAAGGAAGAAAACTTCATATGCTTGAATTTTTGAGATAGCAAAAACGACAAATAGACCTATAATACATATTAGGCTGAGATAGCAAAAACAGTTGAGGTTTTTCTGTGAAGCAGAATGAAATAAGTTGTCAAGTTTCTTACTCTCCAGCAATTAGATAAAACATAAAGAAAATGCTTCTCTTCTCTATGATATTCTTCTTTAATCCATTAACCAACCATGTTCATAGCATGTGCACTTAAAGCATGTCATTTTCATTTAAGAAACGTGAAACTAGATTTAGTTTATTCTGTTGCATGATGGAGTTGTCAAATGAGGAAGGGGGGGCATTAGGCATCCAAACTTTTTTACAATTCGATTGTAACTTCAATGATCTAATCAAACAAGATTTCCTGCGATGATCGGAATAGAAATGCTTCAAATGGGCCAAAGAATGGTTGGGGATTTAAACCTTCTTCCCTTTTGTTTGAATGATCATATTGGTTTTAAAAAAGTTAAGCTGACATTGATGATGTCATAATGTGGTTGTCAAATGTGAAACCTGACGTTGATGGTATCATACTGTGGATGTCAAATGTGGAGGCTTATGATTATTAGTATCATTGGAGAAGGGTTACGGGGTCATGCGATAGTGTGAGAAATGATGATGAGGGAGCTTATTAGTTGTTCATTGGGATTCAGTTCCATGGATTAATTGATTGGCATGATTATTACTTGAGTTGCATTAAGATAGGAAAGAAAATCTTGCAATTTGGAGAAAGTAGTATATTGCATGTCTATTTGGATAAAATTGCAACCATGACACTATTGTTGGTTAATTTGTATAATTAAGTGAAGATTTGACAGTAAGGCTTTTTCATACCTTTTCTCACTTGTAACTTCCTTTGTTTAGATAGGAAGTCATTTCATTACTACAGAGAAATAAGAAGAAAGAAGCCTGATGGTTGGTTTGTATGTTGTGTATGTTTATTATTGATTATGCAACAGTTACTAACCTCATGGACCAGAATGATCAACCTATTATGGAGTTTTATTTTCCTTTTGGGCTTTAACTTAATCTATACTCGAAGGGATTTGCCATATTTTCAGACAAAATGTTTGTAGTAATATGTTACGTCCAATTTTTATGGCCATTGTTCATGTGTTTTCTTTTATAATTGGCCTTCAAAATGAGACTCATTTGAATCTTGTGCCTATCTTTTGCTTATTCTGTATGAGTACTACTTATGATCTTTCGACTATGTTTACTATTTCTATCCAAACCATCATAACAGTGTCGCAAAGCATCTAGAGTTTGCAAATACAATGTTTTCATTTATCTTGTGGATCATTGGATTCTAATCTGCTAAAATGAGACAAGGTTTATTGGTTTGTTCCCTTTCTTTTTACTGTGTTCAGATGCTGAAGTATCTTTCCTTGAACTTACCTTCTAAATTTTATGGTTTTTTTTGGTCTGCAGGCTTTGTGTAATATTTCTTCGTTTTGATGTGTTATTTGTATTTTCTGTATTGCTTTGGCGTGCATCATTGGTATTACTGTATGTTGCTGTCTTCTTTGTATAATTTCCATCCTATATGCTGTTGCAGATCAGGTATCTCTAGCTTATTCTTTATCTAATCTGATTTGTTTTTTATTTTCATGACATAAGATACTTTATTAATTTGATCACTTGAGAACTTCTTCTTAGTCTATTTAGCTCTGATTTTTAATGGCTAACAGGTTTGAACATTGAATTCAGTTTTCAATCCCCACGTTGTAGGATAAAGAACTGTGAAGATTACTCATAATTGCGGTGCGCGTTAGCATTTCTTCAATTATTCGTTCGATCTTTGGTGTGCTTTAGTTGTCAAAAGGAATCAAGCCTTTGACATTTAGTGGTATTAGATTGTCTTCAAGGTACAATTCATATATAGGTAATGGATTTTCTTAGTGGAGTGGGACAAATGCTCTTTTATGAATAGGCATGAGGTTCTTGATATAGGTTCAGATCTTTTATATCAATTATTTTGTTCTAACTCTGTGGCGCTTGGTAGTTATAAGATGTGGTCTCATAAGCACAAACATTGAACTGCAAGCCAAACCTACACTGATGCAATTGTCCATTGCTCATGAGCGTAGTTATATTCCATATATTTTAATATAATTTTAGTTTAACTACCAAATAAAAGTACATTTTTTTTATAACAAACAAACCTTGTGTTGTATAGTTTAATACTTTAAAGAGATGGGTTGAGTTTTTCATGTAAATTCATATGTGTTAAGTGATGTCTCTTCCATATCACATTCAAACTTGATTTTCATACAATAGCACTTAATTGATTGTGATGAAAAAAATGAAGTAACTTTTATTTTAATTCTTTAAAAGAAATATGTTGTTCTAGTGCTTGTGAGTGACAATTTGGATCCTCTGTTTCGATAAATTTTTTAAACCTTGTTTAGCCACATTACAATGTCGTTTTAATAAAACCCAATTCTGTTGTGTATCAATCAACTCTCTTTTAATAACCGCGAGGCCGATGCCTTTTCCTTTTCCTTTCTTTTTTATTTCTAGTTTACCAACACGCAGGAATGTGAAATAAAGAAACCAAACTTTTTTTTAAAGAATTTGTCTAGCTCCAGTTGTTAGATATTTATTTAAGTTTAATGCTAAAGAATTCATTTTTTCTTTTTAATTAAATTGTAAATTCTGCACTTAGTGTTTCTCTATATTATAAAAGTGAAGTATCCAATTTCAATAATTTTCATTTGTTTTTTTTGGGTTTTGCTTCAGGATCAAACCTGATAATTCTATGGCTGGTGTATCTTCGCCTTGTCGTCAGTTAAAATTTGAAGATAGTAATGAAGTTGGCAGGAGTGAAGGTGAAGATGAGCTTATAGCTGTCATGAGTTTAAACAGTAATCAGGATTTGCAAGCTACCCGCTCATTTGTATCCGAAGAATTAATACCAAAAATTGGAATGGAATCTTGAGGTTTCATTAAAAGAAATTTTGTATTCTTGAATTTTATGTCCTTATATAATGTTATTATTTTTCCTTTTTTTGGGTGAGACAGGGTATGAAAGAAAACTTTCAAACTACATCAAGTCAATATACGATTCCCTATCAAAGAGACAATCAAGCTAAGGTTTGATCAGTATTTTAAATTGCACCACTCATATGTTATTTAATTTCTCATTATTTTTTTTTCTTTTTGTTAGTATGCAAATCAAATGTAAGGAATTGAGATTTGTATTGATAACTTAAATATGGTTCAAATTCAACAACCATATTTTTGTCTAAACAATTTCTCCAGGTACTTGTGTACTTTTTAATAAAAAAGATTTAATGTTTTAACAATAAGTCTAACTATTTGCATAAAATACTTTTTAACATTTTTGATGATAGGTTGTCTCTGCCAATTCAAGTCAAACAAATTTTATTAAAGGTGTTCTATTTTCTTTGGACATGACCAACTTTCAATTGGTATTTATCTTTTGCGAGAATACTATTAATAATGATATTATGTTTAGTGACTTATTCATAATTTACTAATGATATTATTATTTTTACGATCCTTATAGGCACAACAACCACATGGTGTCAGCGATGTGGTGATAAATAACTCACGACAAAATAGTAATGTTAACTGCGATAGTACAGATATAGGTGGTTTCGTTAAGAAACGTGGTTGTTTAGTTCCATGTACAGGAGGCATGTTTTGTAAATACAAAGTGAAAAGAAAGTAGAGTGTTTAAGTTAATTTGTGCATCTTTATCGATGAGGTGCATATTTTGTTTCCTACTGCAAATTGACAATTTCTTTCTTATACTCTCATTATTATGTAATTTTTTATATGCTCATTATTATGATTTGTCTATAAACGATGAATCCTTATGTTAAAAAATATTTTTTTGTCAAAGTGTGAAATGTTTAATTATTGAGATTGTCATGAAACTTCTAACAATGGTATGAAAAAATACGAACATCGAACTTCTATTTTTTCGGGGAAAATATTAGCAAAAGCGAAAATGTAAATGAAACTGTGAGAAACTCATGGTGGACTGGAAAAAAAAACCAGGCTGTATATAAATATGTCTTCATAGGTTAAAATCTTCAAAGTAGCATTTTTGAAAACAAATCAACATTAGTCAGTTTTCAGAACAATTCACAGTCTACAAGTATAATCACCATAAAGGATCTTTGGATTCATGAGCTAAACAATTCTAATACAAGTATTGGATTTAACTCTAGCTTTCCTTGAATATCCACCAAAGAGAGCAAAGAGAAGCAAGAAGTTGAACCAGTTGCATCTCCATCGCTAGCAAAAAATCAAAAGAAGTTGGAGCTGAGCTAGTCTGAGTATCTAAAGCTGCAAGAAGGCTCAAATTCTCTGAGGAAGAAAATTTGGCAGCATTTTTTGTCATTATCATGTCAAGTTATTTCTTAAGCTTCTGAACCTGAGAGTGCACTGTCTCGATTTTCCAAAGGACTGTCTCCAAGAAGTTACCACTGCCATCACCAAACTCAAAAATGAATCAGCCATCATCAAAACCACATATGTCACTGCACTCAGTATGTTGATTCGTAGTTGCTGCTTAAAAACCATAGTGAGCATATCAGTAATTATAAAAACTAAGAAAAAATTTTCGGGCTTAAATGTATGTAAGAAATGAAATAAGGATAAAGACGGAACAAGCTGTTACAAGTAAATTCAGGCTGCCACTTTTGTTTTTGTGTTTGTTTTGTCATGTGGGTATTAAGAGGCTATACAAATAAAAGTCAACAAATTGTGCAAGAATATAGCCAAGAACTATGGTTCTGAATTGAAACCTGTTGTAAAAACAAACCATTTTAGTAGATGATACACAATTTTGAAAAGGTAACACAAGTCTAATGATATTTCATCAGCATAATCACTAAATTATCTGATTACAATAGCATCTGTTACTTATTTCTCTGTTGTACTTACATTTCTATAAGATCAACTAAAACTCAAAACTGTATCATCTAGACAACAATTTTATCTTCTGATGTTAATGGTATTACATATATCTTAAAGTGTACTTTAAACACTGAAGCATTTTCATATGAATGAAAACCTGGGAAAGCTTAGTGACCAAATAAGAAGTTGTTAGACACTGTAGTACGATTGATGCGGAGGGTTCAGCCTAAATGATATCCTAAAAATTAAAATCGGATCTTGAATTTATCAGGGTCTTTATGTCAATCTAACATTATTTGTTTCAATTGTGCTTTTTATCAACATAGTCTCTTAATTGATGAGAAGAAAATACTAAAACCTTATATTTGTTTTTTTTGGTATCAATTAAAGTGTTTGATGAACATTCACAGTGTTTGAAAAGGAAACAAGAGGCTATGACACAGGAGTAAAGCTTTGTCTCCCAGCAGACCATGATTATCAAAATGGGGGGATTACAATTTCAGCTGAATTATCGCTATCAATAGTAAGTCCTAAAATCTGCCACAAGTGTTAAACCATTTCCGTCCCCATTAAAACTATTCCAAGCAGATGATATGTGGTGATAAAGTTGTATATTATTGCTATAATCTAACCTTCAAGGAATGCAGAACAGTGGAGGCATGATGTGCATATCCACAAATGACACAGTTATGGCATTGGGGAACTCTTCTGATCTTGCTGATAGAAGGATTCATATGCGGCTACTCTAGTCTTTGATTCAGGCAAATCTAGTTTTTGCTTGAAACCTTAAGTCATCTTGATAAAGTCATTCATGTGTGTTACTTTCCATTGCCTCAAAATATACAATGAAACAAGTTGTTGAGAATAAGAAAGCATTAGAAAACAAAAAATTCATGACTGATCTCCACAAAATCCAAAACCCTATAGATGACATCCCAGTCATATTGCATGAGGAACTAAATTCAACATCTTTCAAGTCAAACTCAGTATTTGCACTGCATCGTATTTACTCAAGTAGTATGTGATTATTCTAGGACTAATGATTTCTAAATTAGCATCAATAGTTTTCTTATCAACAACAAAGACATCAATCATCTGATTTTGTAGAACTTAGAGAAAAGCACCAGTCATCCAAGATGAATTTTGATTCAGAAGAAAAAGTAGCTATCCCCATAAGATTCAACAAAAACAAAATTTCATCACATCCCATAAGAATCCCTTTAATCCACCATGTTAGAATCATTAGACAATACATATCTTCCCTTGTGTTTCTCACCTAAATCAAATTTACAACATGACTAACCATACCTAGTCTGAGAGAAATTTACCACAAAATGCCACTCTCCATACAAGTTAGGATCATCTTTGTCCGACCAAACATAAGTAAATGCTTGAACTTCCTCGGAACTGTCCTGCAACAACATTGTCGCCATGTTTCAGCAAGAACCCCTCTCACAGTACACTCGTCCACATACGAACTACACGAAATATAATTCCTAAAACATGCAAAGAAAGAATTAGTAACAAAGCATTTACAAGATTCAATTGAATGCCCACCCTCAAAGAAACATCCACAGGCTTTATCTTATATTCCTCGTCCTCAAACATATCCAAAATGTCTCAGAGTTGGTAATGCCAAAGAAGAGCTCATTCAATACAAAATCTATCTCAAGTTTCGTTTTTTGTTATGAAAAGGAAAAGTGGGTATTGATTATCGAATTAAAAAAATAAAAAATAACAATAAAATTAGACCTTGCTGCTAACCACGTTGTCTTCCTTCTCGCAGTGCGTCTCCGACTCTCCCTACAAGGCCTAACTCACCCCCAAAAGCTAGCTAGCTCAAGAGGGGGAGGTTTGCATACTATTATAAATTCTTAAATGCCCTTATAGTTGTCCGATGTGGGATTCCTGACACACTCCTTCAGTCCAAAGCAGGACTGGACATCTGATGGACATATTAGGCAAAGGGACATAACTAAGCATCGCCCCAACGAGACAAACTAGCTCTGATACCATGTTAGAAAGGTCTAACTCATCCCCAAAAGCTAGCTCAAGAGGAGGAGGTTTGCATATTATTATAAATTCTTGAATGCCCTTATAGTTGTCCGATGTGAGATTCTTGACAAGGTCGTCAAGTGCTTGGGATCAGAACTGTGATCCAGCACGACGACAAGCAAAGTCAGATCCAACGAATTTTATTAAAATGTCGGCGTTTTAATAGCAGAACAACGATAGTGAAACAACTGATCTAGTGCCACCTTTCAAGGCCCATCTTTGTATTTCGTGTAGGCTTAGGCTAAGGGAATGGACAGAAGCTGATAGCTAGTCTAAACTTGGTTATTCTGAAACTTGGTTGGTATAAAAGTTAAAACACTAATTTTATCCTTTTGTGCTCAGCTCAAAGTCTCTAACCATAATTTGAATTCTTGGTCTTCTCTAAACCACGTAGTAAATGATAAAACAATGAAACATTGTGTCCAATATGGTGTGGAGTTTAATCTATCACAACACTGTAAAGGTTACGTATAATTAACCCTTATAAAGCGGGAAATTTTGTGCAGTGAAATTTGCCCTTGGAAATTTTATTTAAACTTTCTGGTGAAGTTGATTTTAGTTTGTCAGTCACTTTCATTAAGTTCATACATAATCTCTAATGTATTACGAGCATATTGGAGAAAAGAGAACAAGAATAGAATGAGAGCTCATCAACTCGTTAGAGTGGACATAATCTGATAGGAGAAAGTCATTACTTGATATTTGCAGTGGATGTACAGTGACTCAAGTGTCTAATTAACAAGGACTGCCAAAAGTCTTAACTTCTTAAAGCCTTTTGGGGGAAAAAATCAAGGGACAAGCATAGAGTCAGGAGACATAGATATCATCTGTAGGAGGCTTGAATTTGAGAAAGTCTCTTCAAGTGCAGGTCCTCTCTTGCTATTTCCATCGATACCTTCTTTTGCAATATGTACCATTTCCCTAGCAACTTCTGTGATGCCAATTTTACCATCACCACCAAACAAGAGGCACCTTGTTGCAAGGTCTGCAACTATCTCTATCTGTTCCCTGCAAAATGACGATTGTTCGTGATAATAAAGACCCGGATCAACTATTTCTTCTAACTTCCCACTTCTAATTTTCTTCAACACCATTGCTGGCAAGTCCTTGTGCTTGGAACCAGTGACCATCTCTAAAAGCAACACTCCGAAGTCGTAAACGTCATTTCTTTGATTTAGTAGGCCTGCGTATTTTTCATACAGATGAGATTCATTTCCAAGTCGGAACCCTGCAATTTTTGCTGATAAATTGATGTCTAAGAACAAGCAACCGCATGTCAGTTCATTGTGGAAGATAGGAGGAGAAAGCTCATACTGCAAAAATGCAAGAATACTTGCTGTTTCAGCAGCAATGTTCAATCTTCTATACCAACCAAGGCCAACGTTTTGGCCTCCATTGTTGGGATGCAAATGATCCGACAAGGTACCGTTTGCAGGATATTCATAAACCACTAGAAGGGTGTAGCCACTGTCAATGCAGCATCCAATTACACGAGCCAAGTTCCTGTGTGAAAGTGAAGATAAAGCCTCAACCTTGGATAAAGCCTGAAGGAAGTCTGTTTCATCTTGGCAATGTATCTTGTGCACAGCAACATGAGAACCATCTCCAAGTACACCAGCATACATTATACCTGTTGTGGTGCTCACAAGTTTTTGGCCATCTTCAAATCCCTTTGTGGCTTTCTGTAGCTCATTGTAAGTGAATAGCCGTGTTCTAGATGGTTTCCTGAACGAGACTGTTCTGTGAAAATGGCCATTTTCATATGTTCCAGCTCTAACTGGTCGGTTTAGTAGATACAGCAGCGCAATCAAGGAGCCAATGACAAATAGCGGGCCGATAACTCCTGCACATGACACTTGTTATGCAATCTCACAAAAACCAGAAGCAAAGAGCTCTCGTAGAGCAACAGTGCATAAGTACTCTCTCTCCAGGGATTATTCGAAGTGCTTAAGATTGATTATAGTCCATAAACATCGTGCACCGATTTCAGACTTTAATAGGCCAAATGTTCCTAGAACTGGCATTACGTACCAGCTAAAATTGTGACTGTTCTCTCATTGTGCCTTCTGGTGTGGCTGGCGCCGCCATTTGCTTCTTCTCCATCCTTTAGTCTGTCTGTCAAAAGCATAGAATTTGGTTTCAAGCTATGGTCATGAAGCTACAGTACCAATAGTTTTTTGTAGGCCACAAATATAGAGACAGACATACATCATCAACTTCTTTTATCAAAATGCTTCAGCATATCCTAGTAATGATCAATATAACAAATGTGATATTCTGAAGTAATTGGCATTAACTATTACCAAGCTTTTTAAAGGGTAAGGAGCGATTTGTTTGTTTTAACCCCAAGAGCGTGAAATAAGTATGTTACTCACATTTCAAGCATCCTGCTCCACTGGCAAATCCGTCACCAACATATCCATCCTGACATTTGCACCTTATCCCTTCTTGAACTGTTGTGGCATTGACAATGTTTGCTTTACCAGCACAAGCTGGTTTAGACAAATTCCCAGGAACTGCCCATTCCAATTTAACCCCTCGTTTTCCACTGTTACTGCCCCGAGAAACGACCCAAGAGGAAAATCCTCTGCATCCAAATTTGGAAAAAACTGAAAACCCATCACCTATATGCCATGCACTGTGATCAGAAAGTGGATAACAGCATGCAGTAGAACCATCTGCTCTACCATCACAACCAGGCAAGTCGATTGCTTCACAGGTCGCTTTACACAAGGAAGAATCCTCACAATCATACAAACCTATAACATTGTCAATTGATACACCGAAATAGTTGTTTCCTGTGAATGCCAATGAATTCAAGTCATTGTATTGACGACAAGTGGAGCTACCAGGAAATTCCAATAATAAACCATCAGAAAAGAACTCGAGCACTCTGTAGCTTTCAGAGTCGATGTTGAGGGAAAGGGTGGAGTTTGTGCAAGATAACCGAAATGCATTGGAAACTGAGGCACAAGAAGTGTTCAGGTGAAATGGGAACGGAACGTGTAATTGCCCGCATGTCTCATTACACTGTTTACTTGAAACCAAGCAGGGCTCTTGAAGTGAATGAGAGACAGGTGATTGGTAAAGAAGGGTAAAGAAAACCAACGCACTCAAGATTCCAACAGGTAGCATTTGCCTTGAAAACAAGCACTTGACTGCAGAAAATATTCGGAGGAGAAAGAAGTAAAAGAGAAGCGGTGAAACTGGACGCAGTACACGTACGTTACACACAACCTATTCAGTCACTTCCATATTATAACCAGAAGGACGACACAGAAGACAATACGAATAGAGACCAGATATCCCGCGAAAATAGCGAACCCCGGATGATGATATGGCAAGATCACGGTGGCTATGGGGAGAGGAGGAACATAGGAGTTGGAGAAAGAAGAGAAGAATGGTCCCTGAAATGGGCTACAGTTCATAGCCTACATAGAACCGTGTGCTTGAATGCAAGTAAAAAGCCAATGAATTTAGCCTTTCAATTCACTTCAATGGCTTAGATGAGCTCGCCTCTCTTCACCGTTTCCTACGTTGATCTATTCCCTAGAACAATTATATATATATAGTAACATCAAACTTGCATGGGTTTCGAGCTTTGGTAATATACACGCAGGCCTAATTATGCATGTAGTTTGAGAATCACGGAATGTCAGATTTAAATTGAAAAGCTGAAACTTTGCTCATTGCTCATTCTCCAATGTCCATGACCATGAGTGTTTACTCGCTTTTCTGGTGACTACAACGTGACAGCTGTGATTGTTCACCATTGAGTTTAGGTTTATCCTCGTACCCAAACACTCTGGTTGTACTGTTCTTGGTTAGGCTGTGACCAGATTGTCGGGATGTTCAATTCATGTGGCTTACGTGGCAAATCTGATGTCTTGGATTTGGATAGGTTCATGAATGGGCTTGATAAGTTTGGGCTTTTTGTTAACCTATTAATGGACTCAAAACAACAGGTGGCAAAGCTGGACTTAATTTTTAGGCTTGGTAATTTCGACTTGATGCAGCTCAAATCAATTGGTCAAATTAAAATTAATCAAAATTTAAATTGATCAGTTTGATATAAATTTGTTTGAATAAAATAGTATTATTTTATTTAAGACCTTATGTATAGTTATTGTTGTTGTTTAATAATTAAAAAAACTAAGTAATTAAAATAAAATTCAGACTTTAGATTAAAAATTGATTTAATCTAGCTTGTCAAATTTTCATTTTCAGGTTTTATCTCAAAAATTATTTATTATTTAAATTAATTTGTCTACCATAAATTAAAAATTATTATATATATTTAAAATTTAATTACAATGTATTCGTAAAATAGGATTTTGAGTTTTTACTACTAAATAATAATAAAATGAAATTATGTATTAAAATAAATTATCAAACAAGTCAAAAATAATTTAACTAAATAATTACAAATTACTTATTCATTTAACTTCTTTTTTTTGAGAAATTGATTCATTCGCCTAGGCAAACCATGCATTTACATAAGTACTCCAACCTTTAAGCTTAAAAGAAAACACAATAGTCGAAAGCTCATATATGAAAACTGAATAGTCTAACATATGTTAACCATGATTTCAATCTCGCTCTTTTGCTTATCATGTAAGACATTGGTGATTAAGTTTTCATTATCATGGTATGAATCACGCTCCTGCATTTGCTCCACACATTCCCTTCATAGTTAGGTAAACTCAACTTCATTTTCGTTTCCACTTTTGTTTCGATGCTATCTACTTGTATGTGGTGATGCATTGTCTTATTCATCTTCTTCATGATAATTGATTGACTTTCTAAGAGAATTGCAAGCCAATTAACATTTCCCTTCAATTAATTGTTATGTGCACTCTCTTGCTTTACCTACTTTGTTCATATTTGTATAAGTCAAGTTTTAGTTGAACAGTATAGTCTTTTGGTGAACAATGAATTGTTCTCTTTTGGCGATAGTAATTGTAAGGATCAGAGCATATGCATTACATAGTTCCTTTTTGAAGATTTTGCAATTCCTCTCTAGCCATATATTATAGACAGTGTTGAATAGGATTAACTTGGCTATTGTTCAACTTATGTCCTCCTCTTTGTGATTCCTGTTGTACCAAGTTATTAAATCTTATTTGGTTGAGGATGGAAACTGAATCACTCAATCTTTTGAGTTGTTCCCAAAATTTGGATGAGTAATGACACTCGAAGAAAAGATAATTGAATGTGTCCTCTTCTTGGTTGCACAACACATACAATGAAGCCATTATGATAATTTTTTTTAAAGTCTTAAGAGTTAACTTATTCTTAATAGCTCCCATAAGGTTATTGATGCGCTAGGGAAAGCATGCTTATGCCACACTACGTTGTTCCATGGAACTTTGATTCCTTGTCCTTCCAATAGCTACTTGCAAGATTTGTTTGTGAAATGACTATTATCGCTACTTTTCCATTTGACCTGATTTTCCTAATCACAAATTACTTATTCATTCAATTTAATTTTTTGAGAAATTAAATTGATTAATTCATATGGATAAAAAATGTGCTTACAAAAGCAATCTAAGCTGCAAGCTAAAAAAACCAACACCTGAAAGCCCTTATATGAAAATTGAATATCTTAACATATGTTAACCATTGTTTCAGTCTCACTCTTCTACTTATCGCACAAGACATTGGTGATTAAGTTCTCCTTTATATGATTTAAGTTGATTGGAGTTATCTTAATGATGATTGATTAACTTTTTTATGAGGCTTGTAAGCCAATTAGCATTTCCCCTTAATCAATTGTTGTGCATACTCTCTTAATTTACCTGCTTTGTTGATATTAAGGTATTCTCTATGTATAAGTCCAGCTTTGGTTGTACAATAGACTCTTTTAGTGAACAAATAATTGTTCTCTTATGGCGTTAATAATTGCAAGGATCAGAGCCTACGCATTACAAAGTTCCTTCTTGAAGATTATTCCTTATTAGCCATATATTATAGACCGTATTGATTAGGATTAGCTTGGCTATTATCCAACTTACTTCTTCCTCTTTATGATTCCTGTTACACTAGGTTATTAAATCTTGTCAGGTTGAGGATAGAAACTGAACATCACTCAATTTTTTAAATTATTCTCAACCTTGGATATGTATTGACACTAAAAAAAAAAGATGACAAATTGTTTCCTTTGCTTGGTTACATAATATACACAATAAAGCCACTTTGAGTGTAACACTCCACTCTCGCGTGACCCGAACCCGACATCGTTGGTGATATCCGAGTCCGTGCCTCGCGAGTGTGGCGTACTACATCAGTCAGTCAGACGACACTCAATAAAAGTACTTTTTTTAAACATTTATTTGCGCGAAAAACAGTAGACAATTCGAGCCCACGGTAAAAGGAAGTATTTTCAATTATTACATACAGTCAACAATAATTTACAAAAGTCATTTAATGCACAAAAAGCCATAACCAAATTAGGCTCGCTATA
>JAOSBL010000004.1:4427882-4447103 GCA_027568915.1 Erythroxylum roraimae | reverse complement strand
TCCTTGGTTCTACCAAGACAACCATAAGTGGATGATGAATTCGGATGTAGTTCTTGAGTATGGGCCGCTAAGGCACATCCCTTTGGATATTCTTGATAAGATCATCTATCATTATTGTAAATAGAAAGAAACTCAATGAGGAGCTTTGATGTAGCCCAATATTGATAGAAAAATACTCTGTTTGTCCTCCTATTGTCCCTACTCTAGTCTTTACATCTTCATACATATCCCTAATATATAAGAATGTTATCCCTAATAGTTTTCCCTCAGATGTAGGCTCCCTCACTTGGGTCCACTATATGTGTCAATGCTTCCCTTAATCTTTCAACTAGAACCTTAGCAATCACTTTATAGATTATGTTGCAATATGAGATTTACCTTAGGGATGAGGGTGACATAAGTCTTATTGATCTCCCACAACATTTTACCTTTTAAGCAAAATTCCTTCACAACTTTAATCACCATATTTTTAGTGTGACACCATGTTTTCTGATGAAACTAGGCCATGCTAAAGCTTAGTTAAGGTTTAAAGAAAAGAGGATTTTCCCCACTTCAGTTGTTTCTATTGGTTTAACAAAATCATTCATCACCTGACTCAATATCTGATCCTTATTGAAGGACTTAATAACATTCATAGATGATTAAGCTGTTATGGTAGTACTAATAAACTTTGTAAAGAATTTGTATACTTAATTATGTATCTTCTCCCTGGTGATTAATACTCCACCATCCTTTATTGTCAAAATGGGGATTTTGTCAGTGTTTTTCCTAATTTACACTAATCTATAGAAGAATTGAGTATTTATGTCCTTATTGGATAAACATAGAACATTGGATCTTTGCTTGATTAAAAACTAGTTGTTCTTTGTTATGATGTTATATTACCTTAGCGCATCTTTTTTCCTTTTCTTGTAACCCTTGATTTTGCGGGTTCTCATAAAGGTACTTTTAGAATGAAAATAGCTTTTCCCTGGCCTATTCTACTGTATATGTGTGAACCGCTCTTTCAATTAATTTCCTTTTTATCTTCCTTAATGGCCTGAAGTTACTTCATGTATCTAAATAGGCTAATTCCTTTGACATTTAACCAATGCATCTTCAAAACCTTCCCCCCTTAATCAAGTAGTTATTAAATCAAAAAGGAAACTTCTTGTCTTACATTTGGAACATATTTTCCATAAATAAAAGAGTGTGATCTGAAAATAAAAGGTTGAAAAAACCAACCTTGCTTACTGTGGAAGTGTCTAACTACTGAGTGTTCATTAGAGCTCTATCCAACTTTTTCCTCATAAATACCTCCCCTTTTGTTTGTTATTCCATATGAAAAACTGGCCCTCTATTTTAAGATCTAATATTTGAGCATCAACACAATAATCCAAAAGTTCATTTATATGATTTCTAGGATTCAAATTTCCTTTTGCGTCTATTGTACTTATCATATAGTTGAAATCACCTATAATCAACCAAGCCTCATCCATTATTTTCCATATCTACCTGATTTTATTCCATAGAGAACATCTTTGAAATATAAAGTTGAAAACACAGTCAAAAGTTAAGCAAAAATTTGTAAGTTTCCCTTCATTTTGGTTTAGAAATATAATAACTACTCCTCGACCACAAATCAGGTAATTTCCACTACTTGGTAATCATACAACATTATGATCCTCCCATTGTAATGGTAAGAGTGATTTGATAAGATAGGCTAGTGTTTATTGATGAAGCTCAACCTATTGCATTTAATTTCTTTGATTTTGGTTTCCAATAGACTAATGATGATTGATGAAAGGTCTATGCTCCTTAACAAAATGTTAGATTCTAACCGTGATCGAATCACGGGCACAACGGAAAACAATATTTTACAGATTCTAATCGGATCTTGATAATTGTAAAACTTGAATAAAAACACTAATTGTAGAGTATGAATCATACCTAATTCGCATTTCCAATTGAAATCTTTGAACAAATTCTATACCATGTCAACCACCAGTTGTTCAATCATCCAGTCTCTAACGGTATCCACCAAAGCAATTTCTCAACTTTTGAGAGAAAGAACAAGAAGTGCTAGCTTCTTTGTTTGTTCTTCTTATTAATAGAAAAATCATTAGGATTTTTTAATTTTATTAAAATTAAATTCTTTAATTATAATTAAAGTCAAATTCAAATTCAAATTCAAATTCTAATTAATTTAACTTTAATAAAATCAAATATCTCATATTTGATCCCTAAAGTTTCTCAAACTTTATAATTAAGTCCAACTTAATTAAATTGATTTTTCTTTCATAAATTGCTCTTTGATGTGTGACTCATTAGGTTCCTATATTGACAATGATTATAAATTATAATTCTAATTCACAATTAGAACCAGACAAATTAAAAATCCTTTTAATTTATCTTTAATTCTCTAATTAAATAATTTATAATCATATATCAAGATTGACGTCTAGCAATAGGTCATGATCACCCAAATATCAGGAATATCAAAGTGGTTTGACTTAACCTGCCCATATATGGTTATGATATATAATTTAATCCTTTCGTCATTCAATATTTCAATTGGACAAAGTATGAATATAGTGTCTACTCTTTTGGTCTAATCACATTCGTTCTTGCTAATTAGCAATTGATTTATAATACTTTGGCCAGAGAATTTCATGAATAACTACTAATCAAGAACAGTAGAATATTCTCTCTAATTACTTAAGAGTAACGAATCTTGTATTGACTTACTCAACTATCTCCGTATAGTTCATACTGCATCTAAGTACTACCAACTGAATTATTCTAAGACAGTTCATAAGTAGCATTAACACACAGTAATTCTCACACGAGATACCTTGGTAATCTCAAGTTTAAGGATCAATCATACAACCATTATTATGAGAAAATCCACAAACACATAAGTAATATTCTATTTGGGATTCTCATAATCGGGTCAGTTCAGTGATTCATTCTCTAATAATCACCCACACATTAGTTTAAGCATCTCTATACTTTAATTTATCAGATCAATTATTTTCTTCATAAGAAACAGACATAATGTGTGCCAATTTTACCGTTTCAACAATATCCCATTTTGATGAAACTGCAACTAGGAACATTTAGAAATAATGCATAAATGTAAATTGAATCTCAAAATTATGATCTCACTATAATTTCAATTATACAGTAGTTATTCCAGGAATTTTATCTTCAGTATTCAAACATCAAATATACTTAAATTAATACAAAAGATAAAGAATTTCTTCTCATTAATAAATAATAATGCCATACATCAAATTGCATCCAAATGATTAGCTGCAAGGGCATAAACTAACACAAAATCCATTAGCATATGTTGTTTATTAATTCTATTCAACCCTCTTGTATTCTAGGCTAAAATGTTCATTTTACTTAAAAATTGGGTGGTTTTTTTTCTCCTCCTTTTCAACATCATGTTTGGTGCCAAGAGGAGGGAACGTATTTGGCTAAAAAATAATAGTGTCAAGCTTGGTGACATACACAAGAGACAAGTAATGATGAATTAAAAAGATACTGAGATAAGATGAGCCAAAAAAACTGTAGGTTTAGAGGTTTGGAAAGCTTGGAGCCCCTAGTTGAAGATAAGTAGCACACCACCATACATAAGTGAAGTTAGAGAGAACCAGAGCTTTTCTCACTATTTGCAACTTATTCACAAATTTTCTAGGACTATTCTAAGTGGTGTGTTAATTTTATAAATTATATAATCTAGATAAATTATTTAAAATTAAAACAAAGAGTCTTAAATTTAATGTTTAGTTAACATATCTAACTTAATAAACTCTAATAATGAAAAATATAAAAGAGCTCTACAAGAATTAAAACTAAAATCAGTCTAACCTAAATTATTTTATTTAAAAGAATATTATTTTATTTAATAATTTAAAAACTAAGTAATTAAAATAATGTTTTATTAATCTTAAAGTCTAATTTATACTTCAGATTAAAATATTGACTTAGCCCAGCTTGCCAATTGTCATCATCATATTTTATTCCAAAAATTATGTATTATATAAATAAATGGGTGACCATAATTTACAAATTATTATACCTTTTTAAAACTTAAATTATAATGTATTTATAAAATAAGGTTTTGAATTTTTGTTATTAAATAATGATATGACACAAATTACATATTAAAATAAATTATCAAACAAGTTCTTTTGCCTGTGCAATAGCACCGTTATCATCACGGTACAATATTATAGGCTCAATAATGATAGGAACCACTCCAAGTTCAGTAATAAACTTCTTGATCCAAACCACTTCCTTTGCCGCCTTTGACACTGAAATGTACTCTGCCTCGGTTGTTGAATCTGTAATAGTTGGTTGTTTGGAACTCTTCCAACTTACTATACCACCATTAACTATGAAGATGTACCCTGACTGTGATCTGCTATCATCGGGATCTGACTGAAAACTAACATATGAATATCCTTGAACTCTTAGTTCAGCTCCTCCATATACCAAGAAAACATCTTTAGTTCTTCTCAAGTAATTTAAGATGTTTTCCACAGCTGTCTAGTGACCCTCACCTGAATTGACTTAAAACCTGCTTATTATGCTCAAAGCATACGAGACATCTGGTCTAGTATATAGCATCGCATACATGATTGATCCAATTGCCGAAGCATATGGAATACAATCCATTTTATCTCTCTTCGCTTGTGTCTTTGGACACATACTCTGTGAGAGAGATATCCCATGCGATATGAGCAAGAATCTTCTCTTGGAATTCTCCATGCTAAACTTTTTTTATCTATCTCTATAGATTTTTATTCCTAAAATATAGGCTGCTTCTCCCATATCCTTCATGGAGAAATTCTTAAATAACCAAACCTTTACAGACTGTAGCATAGGGATGTCGTTTCTAATTAACAATATGTCATTTACATATAGCACTAAGAAAACGACTACACTCCCACTAACCTTCTTGTTGGCACATGGTTCAATAACATTTTTGATAAAATCAAACTCTTTGATTGTCTCATCAGAGTGGATGTTCCAACTCCGTGACGCTTGCTTAAGTTCATAAATGGACTTTTGCAACTTGCATATTTGATTAGGAAATCTCTTGGATTTAAAATCTTCAGGTTGTGTCATATACACATCCTCCTACAAATTCCCGTTAAAAGATGCAGTTTTGACATCCATCTTCCAAATCTTATAATTATGATATGCAGCTATAGCCAATAAGATCCTTATGGACTTTAGCATAGCTACTGGCGAAAAGGTTTTATCAAAATCAACCCTTAGCCACTAATTTTGTTTTGTATGTATGTACATTACCATACATGTCAGTTTTTATCTTAAAAACCCACTTGCATCCAATAGGTACAATATCATCAGGCATATCCACCAAAGTCCATACTTGGTTAGTGTATATGGATTCCATTTCATATCTTATAGCTTCATGTCATTTTAAAGAATCAATTTCAAACATTGTTTCTTTAAAATTTGTAGGCTCAGCATGTATGAGTGATACATTATCATTCCCCTGTTATATATGTAAATCTAATCTAGTGGGGGGCGACGTATCCTACTAGTGCGTCATAGACGATGTCTCTCTTCAACTCTCGGTTGTGCATCATATGTATTAACTTGAGGTTCTTGTTTCATCTAGATGTGTCTTTATGGCTCTTAAACTTCACTAAGTTCAACCTCATTCCCATTACTTTCTTTGAGAATAAATTCTCTTTTTAAGAACGTAGCATGTCTTGAGACAAACACCTTTTGCTCAACAAGATGGTAAAATTAATATTCGAAACTCTCTTTTGGATACCCCATAAATTTGCATTTATTTGAGTTAGTTTGAAGCTTATCAAATATTGCACGCTTCACATAAGCATCATATCCCCAAATCTTTAAGTGTGACAATCTTGGTTTTCTACCAATCCATATCTCATATGGTGTTTTGTCAACCAATTTGGACAGAACTCTATTTAAAAGGTAAATAATAGTTTTAATGGCATATTCCTAAAAGGAGATAGGAAGGACTGCATGCCTCATCATGGAACGTACCATATCTAATAGTGTACGATTTCTCCTCTTAGAAACTCCATTATGCTGTAAAGTTGCAGGAGGAGTCCATTATGAAAGAATCTCATTCTCTTTTAAGTAACTAAGAAACTCGTGATCTAAGTATTTACTACCTCGATCTGATCTAAGTGTCTTAATACTTTTGCCAGTTTGTTTCTCAACTTCAAATCTAAATTCCTTAAACTTTTCAAAAGATTCAGACTTTTGTTTCATTAAGTACACATAACCATATCTAGAATGATCATCTGTGAACGTAATGAAATACGAGTATCCATATCGAGCACTATTGGACAAAACTCCACATACATCTAAATGTATTAGTTATAGTAACTCACTTGCACGTTGTCCCTTTCCACTAAAGGGTAGTTTGGTCATCTTTCCCAATAAACAAGATTCACAAGTTTCATATGATTCATAATCAAAGGATCTAAAAATCCTTATTTATGTAACTTTTTAAATCTAGTTTCATTGATATGTCCTAACCCACAATGCCATAAATAAGATGTATTTTGTTCACTTAACTTTCTTTTCTTGCTAATTATGTTAAGAATC
Organism: Erythroxylum roraimae; assembly: GCA_027568915.1. Lineage (NCBI taxonomy): Eukaryota > Viridiplantae > Streptophyta > Magnoliopsida > Malpighiales > Erythroxylaceae > Erythroxylum > Erythroxylum roraimae. The sequence goes on along the minus strand of JAOSBL010000004.1, from coordinate 4,440,494 downwards.
TGCCTTTCAAGATCTAACTCATACAAACATTTGTAAGTAATCCAGATCCATAATAAACATCATCTTTATAAAAAGAACAACTATTTTTGTTAATAATACAAGCAAATCCATTCAAATCCAAAGAAGAAATTGAAATGATGTTTCTTGTAATAACAGGAACATAATAACAATTATTAAGTTCTAATACAAGTCCATAAGGTAAAGCTAAACTACAAGTTCTTATAGCTAATGTAGCAACTCTTGCTCCATTGCCAACTCGCAGATCAACTTCGCCTTTCATCAACGATTTACTCCATGTTAACATCTGTATGTTATTACATATATGAGAACCATATCTAGTATCTAATACCCAAGTATGTGGAACAGAAGTAGAAAGATTGATCTTAATCATAAACGTACTTGAAGAGGCAACTTCCTTAAGCTTTTTATCTTTCAAGGAAGCAAGATAAGATGAGCAGTTCCTCTTCCAGTGTTCGTTGACTCCGCAGTGAAAACTTGTACTCTTGCCATTGCTCTTCTTCTTGACACCTCCTTTAGGCTTTACTACACCAGTAGAAGCCTTCTGTTTCTTGTTCTTATTCTTATTAGAGCCCTTTTCTTACTCTTAGAAAAATTCACAACAAGTACAGAACTGAGTAGTTTCTTAAGGCACCCTTTCGTCGTGTTAAGCATATGCAACAATTCGAGCAATTTCATATCCTTCTGGTTCATGTTGAAGTTCATGACGAATTGTGAAAACTCAAACTTAGATACTGCAACACTATATCAACACTTAGCTCATGGTCTATGACAAAACCTAATTGAGCTAATTTTTCAATATACCCAATCATCTTCAGTACATGCAGGTTGACTGAAGATCCTTCTGCCATCTTGCATTGAAATAACGTCTTGGAGATTTGATACCTCTCTACCTACTATGTGCACCAAATAACTCCCTGAGATGCAAAATCATAGTAGATGCATCCATATTCTCATGCTACCTTTATAGCTCAGGAGATATTCTTGACAACATTACACATGTATCTTGCTTAACATCATCAATATAACGTTGATATCTCTCCTAAACTTGATCAGTCGCATCTGAACTAGGCTCTTGTGGAGCAGGAGTGTCATCAATAACATATAATGTCTTTTTTTGCCTGAGAACTATTCTCAAATTTCTAAACCAGCCTGCAAAGTTAGGTCCAGTCAGCTTGTTAGCATCTATGATGCTCCTTAATGTCAGGTTGGTACTCATTGATAACCGAAAAACAGAAACTAAAAGGGAGCTAGTATTAGTTTATATCCAAAATCAAATAAAATATGGACTTTAACATTATTTGATTACTACCACTATTTTTTTCAAAATAATAGTCCTCACTATTAAATCGAGAAATTATCAAATAATTTTCTAATGGGTTAGGATCCCATTTAAAATTAATTGATCTTGAGTTTGCTCAACAAAATAACTAAATTTAAATTAGGTAGATAACATCTTTATTAATCATATCTTATATGATTCCTAGAACCGTTAGGTGACAATTCTTTGTCAAAATATATCATATATATTTACCTAACCCTGCCTATAAATTCATGCGATCATGAGTTCGCTCATCCAAATCATACAAATTTAGCTAAATAGTACTCATCAATTTAAAATAAAACATATTCAGGTTAAGGTGGCCTTAAGTTTACTCAACAAGCCAATCAATAAACAAAATTATGGTTTTATTCTTAAATAATGGAAGGCATACATCACATTCTTAATGTGAACTTAATATTTAATTAAAGGATTTAAAATTTTCAAAAAAATTTGGTCTCATCAAAATAATATAATCTTATTATATTTGTGAATTCAAACATAATCTAATTATGAAAGGAAGAACCTAAAACATTTGCTTAATTCTAATTATTGATTTGATAAAAATTTCATTTAATAATTCAACTCTTGAAAAATTAAACTAAATTATAAAAATACTCTCAATAAATTCCTTCAAATTTTTTTAAAAAAAATTTAGAAAACAAAATTTCAATATTATTAGGAATATTAACTAATTTAATCTCCATTAACAAAATTTAATAGAAATTAAGATTTTAAAAATAATAATAAATAAGGAAAGAGAGATTGTCTGGTACGTCAGAGTACGCATCGAAAGCCTCTGCGGTGCTACTATACGAGCGAGTGCAATGCATGCACCGCATAGTCAAGGGTACGTTGACTGGCGCGTGCAACATCCCTTTAGTTGCACGCGTCCATCGTTCTTGCACTTTCCTGATGCTTCGGGTGATAATCGCCCCTTCAAGTCCCTCCGACACTCCAACGCTACCGAATCTTCGAGTAACACTACACGGCGTTCAAAATTCTTAACCAATGGGTCTCCAACTGACGCTTGTCGCTCCCCATGTTTTGCTTCTCATTGCTGGCCATTGTGCTTTAATGGGGTTGCCCAAGTGACGCCATGGATGGTGTCATCTGTGGCTTTACGAGCAACGTTTGGCATCGTCTCTAGCGACGCCATCTAGTGGCATTGAGCGATGGCTAAAGTCGTCACCAATGACGTCAACCAGTAGGCTTGGAAATCTTGGCCCGGTTGACTGAGCCACGGGCCAAAACAGTTTGGCCCGATCGGAACAATAAAAACAACATTGTTTTGTAAATGTTTTTATAAAAAAGTAAGGATGCCTGTGGCCCGACCCAGCCCATTAGCCGGCCAGCTCATCCAATGCTTCGGCCCATTGACATCCTTATCAACTAGTGGCATCATAAGCGACCCACTGGGTCGCCATTGATGACCTCGTCATCTGATGCCACAGATAATTGCACATCTGATTCATGAAACACAAGTAGTAAATTGCAATAGACATAAACAGAAGCAGGGAACCAAAAGCAAAACCAAAGCAAGGATTTTTCAGATAACCACATTCAAGAACAAGTTAAGTTCCAGAAAAGAAACATGAATGTGGAAGCCTACTTAGTCAATTGCAAAACACAACTACAGAGGCAGAAAACGCACATAGAGGGAAAACAATTTCCAGATGCAAAAACACATAGGTAGAAGATGTGTTATACAAGCTTTCATGGGCTTTTGATTTTCAGAAATCAAAACACAAGGAGCAATGTGGAAACAATTCCATAAGTAGTCAGAAATTAGTTAGGGAAATAGGTAAAATAGTGGCACAATATGCAATATAATTGCAACTATATGCAAATGCAAAAACATGAACAATCTTGGAAACAATTTCTTGAAGCAGTAAAAAACACAGTTCGAATACAGACAAAATAGTTGATAAAACCTTAATTTTTTACCAAAACAATAACAATCAAGCGCATAATTCAAATTAAACAATTAACGGAGGCTCTAATACCACTGTTGGATTTCAACTATGATCAAATCACGGGTGAAGCAGAAAACAATATTTTACGAATTTCAATCGAATCTTGATAATTGTAAAACTTGCATAAAAACACTAATTGTAGAGTATGAATCATATCTGATTCGCGTTTCCAATGTAAATCTTTGAACAAATTCTATACCATGTCAACCACAAGCTACTTAATTGTCTAACTTCTAACGGTATCCACCAAAGTAATTTCTCAACTTTTGAGAGGAAGAACAAAAAGTGCTAACTTCTTTGTTTATTCTTATTAATAGAAAAATCATTAGGATTTTTAATTTTATGAAAATTAAATTCTTTAATTATAATTAAATTCTAATTCTAATTCTAATTAATTTAATTTTAATGAAATCAAATATCTCATATTTGATTCCTAAAGTTTCTTAAACTTTATAATTAAGTCCAACTTAATTAAATTGATTTTTCTTTCACAAATTGCTCTTTGATGTGTGACCCATTAGGTTCCTATTGTATTGACAATGATTATAAATTATAATTCTAATTCACAATTAGAATCCGATAAATTATAACTCTTTTTAATTTATCTTTAATTCTCTAATTAAACAATTTATAATCATAGATCAAGATTGACATCTAGTAACATGTCATGATCACCCAAACATCAGGAATGTCAAAGTGGTTTGACTTAACCTATCAATGTTTGGTTGTGATGTATAATTTAATCCTTTCGTCATCCAATATACCAATTGGATAAAGTATGGATATAATGTCTACTCTTTTGGTCTAATCACATTCGTTCTTGCTAATTAGTAATTGATTTATAATTGAAATTTGAAAAAACCTTTTCAAATGTCAATTAACTCTAGCTAGAGAATTCCATAAATCACTACTAATCAAGAATAGTATAATATTCTCTCTAATTACTTTAGAGTGACGAATCTTGTATTGACTTACTCAACTATCTCCGTATTGTTCATACTGCATCCAAGTACTACCGAATGAATTATTTTAGGACAGTTCATAAATAGCATCAAAATACAGTAATTCTCACACGAGATACCTTGGTAATCTCAAGTTTAAGGATCAATTATAAAACCATCATTATGAGAAAATCTACAAACATATATGTAATATTCCATTTCAGATTCTTATAGTCGGGTCAGTTTAGTGATTTATTCTATAATAATCACTCACACATTAGTTTAAGTATTTCCACACTTTAATTTATCATATCAATTACTTTCTTCATAAGAAAGAGACATAATGTGTGCCAGTTTTACCATTTCAACAACATCCCATTTTAATGAAACTACAATTAGGAACATTTAGGAATAATGCGTAAATGTGAATTGAATCTCACAATTATGTTCTCATCATAATTTCAATTACACAGTAATTACTATAGGGATTTTATCTTCAATATTAAAATATCAAATATAATTAAATTAATACAAAAGATAAAGAATGCCTTTTCATTAATAAATAATAATGTCATACATCAAATTGCATCCAAATGATTGGCTGCAAGTGTTAGAAACATATGGACTAATATAATCACAATAGTAATTTCATAATCATAACCATTAATCGAATTGCCTAATGTATGTTTGATAACCATAATGAGATGGTTAATAATTTACTAATTACATTTGAGGCACATGGTAGTACCTTAATAACTATATGTTGGCTCATTAAACTATAGTTCATCACATCCTTGAAATGACACAATTATCCTTTTTCTACCCCTTAGGGTAGAACATGTTATAAAACATAACATATGATGAGATTGTGTTGAAGTAGCTGTGTGGGTGTGTTAAGAAAATAGGGTCTTCTACCATAAGCTTCCTCTCTTGCACAAGATTTGTTGATATTGATAGGTTATGGTGTCTACAATGGAGAGAATGCATCAAGATTCCATGTTAAACATTGGAGGTATGTTTATTTATTGTATAGCTAATGCTCTAAATAAAATGTGGATATTGCCATTGTGGTTATTGATGACTACATTTATGTATAACAATTGGTATCAGATCTTTATGGTCATTTGATTTTAGGGCTTGTAGTTGGGTATAAACCCGTTTTTTTCAAATTAGTTTTTTGGCATGAATGACTTCGAAATGATGCATTGAAGGTTTATAAACTATTGTTGGTTGTTGGTGTTGCCATTTAACTTTGTTTTGGACAAATAAATCATGGTTTTTAGGTGAGAGCCGAAATGGGTTAGAGACTTTTAGGTTTTAGAGCACTTTTGGCTGAAATGGGTATTGGAAATTCATAAAGTATGAAAATGGAAGAAAACCCCTCAAATCTTGATTGAAATGGGCGGTTGGAAAGGAAGTTACAGGCAGATCGGACCCGTGCATCCACGGGTCGACCCATATGGCATCGTCCTGACCTTGTTAATTATATATTTTTTATTTTTAAAATATTAAAAAATAAAAAATTGTACAGTATCTCATGGGGGCGCGTGAGAGGCTATTTTTGGACCATTTTTTCATCATTTTGCTCCATTTTTATTATATTTTTCATATGTTTATGCACAAGATTAATTAGTGTTTTTTATTTGATAATCATAATTATTTTTAATCTTATTGTCGCACAAATATAATTTTTTATTGACAATAGTGAATGTTTATTTTTACCTGTTGTAAAATTGAGCATATGAAACTATTTGTGATGAGGAATTTTTTAAATATTAATATACATTTAAAATTTTGCATTTTTCTCTAAAATAACATTAAGATCCATACAAGTAATTAATTATCCTGTCGATAATTACTACTTAGTAGGATGCTTAATATGGTGAAAATTTTTATTGAAATATTATGAACAACACAATTTTTCTATCCTTTCGATAGTACATTGATAATTTGATTGTAATATTTAATAAATTGTTCTTACCTGTGAATGGGTTCTATATTTTTTTAAGGAACTCTAGCATGAATGATATAATTAATTTTGAGAAAAAGAACAAAAATTGCATGATTCTATTTTAACATACGTATCATGGTTATTGCTCTTTGTTCTCATTTAGCTTTAAGCAATCTGAGAGTCTCTGCCATCTTGACGCTGAATGGAACAAATCACAAGCAGTGGATTGAATCTCTCATGATGAATTTTAGTATCATGCGAATGGACTTGGCCTTGAGAATTGATGCACCACCTAAACCTGCTGATGATGCTACTAAAAAGGATAAGAAATCCTATGAGGAGTGGGAATACTCTAACCAATGTTGTTTGCTAATTATGAGGTATCACATGGATGAATCCATTCGTGATAGTATTCCCAAGGCTGATAGTGCGAAGGATTTTCTTGCTGCCATTAATAAGAAGTTCTCAAAGAATGATAAGAATGAGTACTTAAACATACTTCATCACACCATTTATGATGGTGCAAGTGACACTAGGGCTCACATCGACAAGCTCATGAGTTGCTACCATAAGCTTAAGGCTATGGATATGAACCTTGGTGACGATTATATGGTATGGTTTGTGATAGAGACTCTTTCTTCTAAATTTGATTCGACCAGATCAAGCTATAGCAATGGATTGTTAAGGAGATGACTGTTATTTTTGCCAAGGAAGAGGATGACATGAAAAAGGGAAGGGTAAGAAGCATCTCCATGATGACAAACCACAACAATTCTCAAAAGAGAAAGTTTACTTGTAATAGCTCAAGTGATCAAAAGCCTTTTAAGAAGAAAGTCGTTAGTCCTAAAGGAAGTGGACAGGCGGGCTCATCTTCTATTATTCAGAAGAATAAATTTTTCAAAGGGAAGTTCAACTTTTGTCAAAATTTTGGGCACAAGAAAGCTGATTGCCAAAAGCTCAAAGCTCACACAAAAAGGAAAGGTAATTATCTTGTGATGATTTGTTTAGAGTCCAATATTATTGATGTGCCGTCAAATACTTGGTGGTTAGGTACTAGAGCAACAATCCACAATACGAATTCCTTGTAGAAACTGACAAGTCAAAGAAGGCCGACTAGTTCTGAGCAACATGTGTACATGAGAGATGATACCAAAGTCCAAGTTGAATTTTTTGGGACAGTTAGACTACAGTTAAATACAGGACATCTTTTGGTGTTACATGATGTCGCTTATTTACCCTCTATTAGGAGGAATTTGATTTCTGTATCTATTTTGGATAGACTAGGTTATAATCTTCGTTTTGGAACTGGAAAACTGACTTTGTATCATAACTCTCTTTTGTTAGGAAATGGAATTTTATGTGAAAATTTATACAAACTTGAGTTAAATGATATTGTTATTCTTGCTTCTTCCTTTTCTCTTAATACTGTTGTTGATTCCAAGCGTATGAGGTTGGATTTGAGATCTTCTATGATATGGCACAAATGTTTAGGCCATATTTCAAGAGACAGAGTGGAGAGGTTGGTAAAAGATGGTGTACATCAGGATTTTGATTTTTCAGATTTCACTGCCTGTGTTGATTGTATTAAACGAAAGTTGACCGCCAATGTTAGAAAAAGCAAAACAAATAAGTGCTTAGAATTATTGGAGTTAATTCATACTGATATATGTGGACTATTTATTCCACCTGCTATAGGTGGTTATAAATACTTCATCGCTTTTATTGATAATTTTTCTCGATATCGTCGTATGGAGCTTATTCGTAAAAAATCTGAATCTTTGGATGCATTTAAGATTTTCAAGACAAATGTTGAGCTTCAAAAGGGGGAAGAAAATCAAGGTAGCTAATTCTGACAGAGGTGGAGAGTATTATGGGCGTTATGATGAGGGTGGAAGGAATCTAGGGCTTTTTTCTAGATACTTGCAAAAATGTGGTATTGAAGTAAAAAATATAGTGCCAGGAACACCTCAGCATAATGGAATCGCTGAAAGAAGAAACCGCACACTTCTTGATATGTTGTGGTGTATGTTGATTCATTCTAGTTTACCAGAATTTTTGTGGGTTAAGGTGTTGAAGATTGCCGCTTATATCTTGAATCAAGTACCTAGCAAGTCAGTCCCAAAGACTCCGTATAAGTTATGGTCAAGTAAGAAAGCAAGCTTGCTCTATTTTCACGTTTGGGGATGTGAAGCAGAAGTAAGGCCCTATAATCCAAAATCTAAGAAGCTTGATCCGAAAACTATTAGTGGCTACTTTGTAGGCTACACCGTCGAATCAAAAGGTTCTAGATTCTATTGCCCATCTCACACGACCAGAATTATAGAATCAGATAGAGTTGTCTATTTTGAAAATGAATTTGGTTCAAGTCAAAGGTCAAGAAAAATTGTATTAAGGGAAGAACGTATTATAATCCTTGTACCCTTCGCTTTAGCTCTTACTGATGACCTATGATTGAACAGATTATAGTAAAATCTCATGATGAACCTCAGAATTAAGCACAGGATAAAGTCATTGATACTGGGGATGATGAAGTCGTTGTCAAGAGATCACAATGAACACGTAGACCTGCCATTCCTGATGAATATATTGTCTATTTGCAGGAACATGAGTTTGATGTGAGAGATAATACTGAAACATTCAGTTATTAAGAATCCATGAATAGTCCTCAATCTATGTTGTGGATGAATGGAATGGAAGATGAGTTGAGTTCCATGTCACAAAATGGAGTTTGGGAGTTGGTTAAACTACCTAATGGTTGCAAACCCATTGGATGTAAGTGGGTTTACAAAATCAAACATGACTCAAGTGGACAAGTAGAAAGGTATAAGGCTAAACTTGTGGCTAAAGGTTATAGCCAGAGAGAAGGAATTGATTTCAAAGAAACCTTCTCACAAGTTTGTACCAAAGATTTACTGCAAATCATCATGGCTATAGTTGCTCATTTTGATTTGGAACTCAATCAAATGGATGTGAGGATCGCCTTCTTGAATGGAGATCTATATGAAGATGTTTATATAACTCAACTAGTTGGTTTCGAGATGAATAGTAAAGAACATATGGTTTGCAAGCTCAAGAAGTCTATTTATGGGTTAAAACAAGCATCTAGGTAGTGGTATCTCAAGTTTGATATGGTTGTCACTGCAAATGGCTTTAAGGAGAATGTAGTTAATCAATGTATATATATGAACTTCAGTGGGAGCAGTTTCATTTTTCTGGTACTGTATGTTGATGACATTTTACTTGCTTATACTGATATTGATCTATTATTTGAGACAAAACAATTGTTATTTAGTCATTTTGATTTAAAGGATCTTGATGAGGCCTCTTATGTACTTGGAATTCAGATTCTCTGAGATAGAGCTAATGGGATTCTTCGATTGTCTCAAAAGACTTACATTGATCAGATTTTGAAAATATTTAATATGTATTCTTGTTCTCCTAGAAAGGCATCAATAGTGAAGGGTGACAAATTCTCAAAGGGCCAATGTCCACAAAGTGATAAAGAGAGAGATGAAATGTAAGTCGTTCCTTATGCGTCACTTGTAGGCAGTCTGATGTATGCTCAAGTATGCACACACCCTAATATTCCTTTTGTTGTAGGTATGTTGGGAAGATACTTAAGTGATCCTAGACTTAGCCATTGGAAAGCGACTAAGTCATGAGGCATCTTTAGGGTAGCAGGGATATATGTTGACTTATCGATGAATTGACACTCTTGATATAGTTGGTATCAGTGACGTTGATTATGCAGGATGTGTGGATAATAAAAAGTCTACTTCAGGCTACATCTTCATGATGACTGGAGGAGTTGTATCGTGGAAAAGTGTCAAACAAACACTCACAACATCCTCTGCAATGGAGGCAGAGTATATGATGTGCTATAAGGCAGCTTGTCAAGCAATATGATTGCGAAATTTTATTTCAACATTATGTATTGTAGACTTTATTTCGAGTTCGTGGAAATTGTATTGTGATAACTCCGCAACTGTAGCTTTCTCTAAGAACACTAGAAGGACTTCTTGCTTAAAGTATATTGATATAAAGTACTATTTTGTTAAAGAGAAAGTTGCTGAATCCCACGTTACTGGTGAGTATACGCCTACAGCTAGTACGTTAGCAGATCCACTTACAAAATGCTAACATATATATGTGTTTGCCGAACACGTCTACCGCATGGGGTTGTTAGCAGCCTCGCTTGATAAGTTAATGGGAGTTTGCTATTTTGTATCGAACATGTTAGTGCTTTGTACGGATTGCTTATGACTTATATATATGAAACATGCATCATGATATTTGCAGTCACTTCTTGTTAATATTAACATATATATGTTGATGTATATATGTAGTTTGACGCAATGACAGGTATAAAAGGAGACAAATGCATAGTCTCAGTTGTTGTACTGTATGCATGTTGTTTTAATGGTTATTGTTGTATTTGAACATCTCCGAGGCCTAATCATATGTAGTAAATATATCCTGTCGATATGATATTACATATGAATTATTTGACTACCTTTGGATGATGGAAATTGGTATGGTATTTTGATTATATTGTCCAAGTGGGAGAATGTTAAAAATATATGGACTAATATAATTACAACATTAATTCCATATTCACAACCATTAATCGAATTGTCTAATGTATGTTTAATAACCATAATAGGATGATTAATAATTTACTATTTACATTTGAGGCACATGGTAGTACCCTAATAACTATATATTGGCCCATTAAACTATAGTTCATCACAACCTTTAAATGACACAATTATCCTTTTTCTATCTCTTAGGGTAGAACATGTTATAAAAGATAACATATGGCGAGATTGTGTTAAAGTAGCCGTGGGTGTGTGTTAAGAAAATAGGGCCTTCTACTATAAGCTTCCTCTCTTGCACAAGATTTGTTGATATTGATAGGTTGTGATGTCTAAAATGGAGAGAATGCATTAAGATTCCATGCCAAACATTTGAAGTATGTTTATTTATTATGTAGTTAATGCTCTAAATAAAATGTGGATCTTGGCATTGTGGTTATTGATGACTGCATTTGTGTATAACAGCAAGGGCATAAACTAACACAAAATCCATTAGCATATGTTGTTTATTAAGTCTATTCAACCATCTTGTATTCTAGTTTAAAAAGTTCATTTTACTTTGAAATTGGGTGATTTTTTTTCTCCTTCTTTGCAACATCATGTTTGGTGCCAAAAGGGGGGAACATATTTGGCTAAAAAATAGTAGTGTCAAACATGGACATAATAGAAAAAGAAAAAGGTGATTGAGGGGTAATGAACAACAGTGGTTTAAAAAGCCAGGAGGAAAGGATGAGGCACAAAACTCAGTACACTGATTTAAGAGAAAATGGGGGACTTATCAAGAGGAGACTAAGACAACCAATCTCCAAAAAGAGCTGTTTTTTGTGTTGTAAATAAAGAACAGAGGATCTTGATAAGAAGAAATGCAGTGATAAAGCAAATAATGACGAATTAAAAAGCCACTAAGACAAGATGAGCACGAAAAACTATAGGTTGAGAGGTTTGGAATCGGTAAATTAGGGCCCCTAGTTGAAGATAATTAGAACACCACCATACATGAGTGAAGTTAAGAGAAGCAGGAGCTTTCCTCACTAGTCACTACCTGCAGCTTATTCATAAATTTTCAAGGACTATTCTATGTAGTGTGTTAATTTTATAAATTATATAATCTAGATAAATTATTTAAAATAAAAACAAAAATTCTTCAATTTAATATTTAGTTAACATATCTAACTTGATAAACTCTAGTAGTGAAAAATATAAAGGAGCTCTACAAGTCTTAAAACTAAAATCAGTCCAACCAAAATTATTTAAGTTAAAATAATATTATTTTATTTAATAATTAAAAAACTAAGTAATTAAAATGATGTTTATTAATCTTAATGTCTAATTTAGACTTTAGATTAAAAGATTGACTTAGCCCAGCTTGCCAATTGTCATCTTCATATTTTATCCCAAAAATTATGTATTATTTAAATAAATAGTTGACCATAATTTACAAATTATTATACCTATTTAAAACTTAAATTATAATGTATTTGTAAAATAGGATTTTGAGTTATTATTATTGAATAATAATAAAACACAAATTACATATTAAAATAAATTATCAAACAAGTCAAAAAACAATTTAACGAAATGAACACAAATTGCTTATTTATAGAATTTCAATGACTATTCAAAGTGGTGTATTAATTTTATAAATTATATGTTCTAAATATATTATTTAGATTTTGGTTCAGCCTGATTCTGGCCGAACTGTGCGTTGCCGTTCGGATCCATGAGTTGATTGCCTCACGTAGGAACTCTGGCGTAAAGATCCTGCAAAAGAAAGAAGGCACGTCGGGGGTTGCGTCCCGATTAGCCCCTC
>JAOSBL010000004.1:4406870-4423713 GCA_027568915.1 Erythroxylum roraimae | reverse complement strand
TAGTTAGGAGATGGTTAGTAGTCTTTTCATAGACTTATAAAGACTTCATCTCTCAGCTCCTTTATGATATGATTTAAAACTCATCTCCTATGTGGAAAGTCATATCTATGTTTCATGTGCCACAAAGATAACAATTTCTGTGACTCGCAGTACAATGCAGGACTGTTTCTGGAATCATTTTCCATTGAACTGGTCATTTTGGCTATATGGAAGAGAGCTCTTCAAATTGCTAACTCGTGGCTGATGTCTATTCCAGAGGGTGGATTAGCTGAACATAGTTCAGTCATTCAATATTCACCTGTTCTTGGGAATAAAGATTTTTATACAGAGGACAAAGATAAGTTAGATTTTGTGAACCCTTCCTCTGTTCACTTGTGGGCAAAGCAAGGCTTTATTGCAGCTTATGATCATGCAGAGAAACTATCATGCCAGCTCAAAGGGATTGATGGTCAGGCTATCTGTTCAAAATTTTAATTTCTGGATTTTGTTAAACTTTTATTTCTGGGGTTATGGTTCCGCAATTTACTTGAGATGTCTCTAAATTATGCTGCAGCTGCCACTGAGATGCCTGATGCTATGGAGCTAATATTCCAGAAAGCACTCACCGTTGGTAAAAGTGGTGCAGTGAGTAAACTTTTACTGTGCTTCAAATCTCAGCCTGATTGTACCTTTCTGAAAACTTTTTTTTCAATCTTTTTAGTTAATTCATTTCTCGCAGGTAGATGAATATATGGAGAATGTGGGAAGTGCAGCAGTATCATATTCTAGAGCAATGCTTCTGTTATCTTTCATTTTGGAAGAAGCAACTTCTCTGCCTCTGAACCCTCCATTTTCATTGACTCCTTCCAATTCAAAGCGAATCCATAATTACATTATCAGCTTGCAGTCTCACCAATCTCACTTTCTGACAATGCAGCGAGCTCCTAAAGAACCGCGCTGATTCAATCTCTCTTGGTAAATACAACCACTGTACAGCTACTTACAAAGCTTACTTGAGTTGCTGCAAAATGCAAAAATTCTCCCAAAATCAAGCTCAAAAGGCATGCAATTTTTCACTTTGCATGTTGTGTAAATGGATGTTTATCCATTTAGGTACAAATAACTGACGTATACTACTTTACACCAGATTCGTGCGTTTTGGAGATGATCAATGTCTTTTAGGAATTTGGATACACTACACCTATTACTGCAAATATTGAATTATTGTTACAACTCAATGAATTCCAAACAAATTCAAGCTGTAAGAAGCATTCCTGATTCGTATCGGAACAAATGTATAGCCGCTAGGGTGAAAAGTCATCTCTCGGTTTTCAAAGAGGTGTCATAAGATGCCATAAGCACGTAGCAGCTAGCATAGTAACTTAGTAAGACACGAATATATGAACTGACCAATGGAGACTTAATAATTAATTAATGGTCTAATATTGGTCTATCCAACTTAGTTATTTAGACACAGTTCATGGGTTTTAGAATGTAAGATACACACTTTTTACCAGAGTCTCGTGAGCTGCCAATACTCTTTTTTAAGTGCAGACAGGAACATAAGATAGAAAAGGGGTAGAATCAGTGATTGCATGCCTCCGCAATGATTTCCTTTGTTGAAGCATGCAAATTTAGAAGTGTAATGTCGAAGCTTCCCCTTCCAGACGCATCCTCTTGGGTCCCTTCTCGTCGCCTTGGGTGTAGGTTGTCACCAGCTTGTGTTCCTTGGCCTCCATTGAACACCTCTTGTAAGGCTTAAAACCTGTTCGACGAGGCTTGAGCTTTACAATTCCAAGCCCAATTGTCAACCGGCCATCCTCGTTATTTTCACAACTAGGCGACATAATATTTTTCTCCACTTCTTCATGGCCAGAAGAGGACGCCCGGGTCTTGTTGCTGATATCTAACCGTGATGCATTCTCATCTTTTATATTAGAGATTTCCTCTTCATCTTCAGCATTGTTCTTCTGATAGGCCTTGCACTTCAGATCAAGTGGAGGGGAGAAGCTTTGAGGCAATACCTCTCTGGAGAAGAGAGCTTGAAAAGCCAGTCGTCCCTAACAGGTATCGGTTACCATGATAAGAAGGCTTTTATTGTATTAGGATACTACAATATGGTTAAAAATACCTCAGAGAAAAGTATCTTATTACTTACCTCTTCAGAAACCTCTTTCCAAGAATCACTCGTGCTGCTACCACTTCTTGACCGACGGCCACTAGGCTCAGCAGGTGTATGATTTGCATCAGCCCCTTTTTGTTCTTCCTTTCCTTTCTCATGCTTCTCTAATGCATTTGTTTCCACTTCACTGCTAGAAGGTGTGTTTGAACCACAGGAAGAACGGTGAAGTTGTTTTCTGGTTTTCGTTTTCGTTGAATCATGGGCCTCGGGTGCTGTTGCAGTCTTCTCGTGGTCCATAACTTTTGACCCAGCGTTAATTACCTTAGGATTTCTACTCTCTTCAGAATCTGATGAAGAGCTTGCTGGAGATTTAGAAACTGAGTGTTGTGCTTGCAAAGGTTCAAAGTCTACTGGCTCCATTTGTTGACCTTGGAATGGAGGATTATCAGCATTTTCCCCTATATCTATCTTAGTAGCAGGGACTTGACCCGTCTGCATAGATGGAATTGCAGTTGCAGGTGGCGGGGGCCAGCTGAAGGCAGCATGAAGAGCACACAACGGAAGCAGTCCATGGGCTGCCCACCATGCAGTTGCTGCCGCCACAGTAGCAGCTGCAATAGCTGTCATACTACGACTGGAATTCATTTGCGCAGATAGAAGACCTCCTTCTGCAGATGTAGGAGAATCTGCGGAATTTTCTACATTTGCATAGGGCCAAAATGTTGCTGCATAGCTAGCTGCAGCGTGGGCTGCGGGGTTTTGTAACAGAGTAGACACTAAAAGATTAGAGAATGTGGAGATGTGGAGGAATGACCGGTAATCATCTTGATTATGTGGACTTGAGGTGAAGGGAGGAGGAAAGGCAGGAAATGGTACATGAATAGAAGAGTCCAGCACAGTACTTTGATGTTCAGTAGTAGTGGATGCTGCTGGATGCAAGTACACGTCAAGATGAGTGTGATTTTCATCCATTGGCTGGAACGAAGAATCTTGGAATGTCATTTCTTGGACATGAGCTTGCACACTAGGTCCCATGCGGCCATCTAAGACGTGCACGGGGACATGCCTTGGATAATTCTGCATTGTCTGCATCTCATCTGCAGGCAATGCATTGGTCAAATCATTTGGCTCCTTCCCCAGAACCACTTTTTCATGGAAAGGGCAAGAATCCCTGAACTTTGAAGCTTCAACAGTTTCATTTTCCTGAACAGTCTTCCTCACTTCAGGCCTATCTAATTTCTGATTACCTTCAAGCTCAATTGTTACATAAGATTCATCTGTTGCATTACCATTTGCTAGGGAATTCCTCTTCTTTAGTGAAGGTGCGAACTCCCTAGAAGAACATGAATTTCTGGATGCCTCTGCTTTCGTGCCATTCTTAATCACTGATGACACAGAGGAATCATGATTTTCTGGGAGATGAGTAAAGACTTCTGAGCAATTATCGTTCTGGTTCTCTTTGAAATTTGTTTTCCCCTCATCTCCCTTAGCTTTCTGAATAGTTTACAGAAGAAAGAGTGAAAATGGAAGTACTCAGATAAGTCAATTAACAAAACGGATTAAAATGGCATAGGAAAAAAACTCACCTCACGAAGCGGTTCTTTTTCCAAGTCCAGTACTCGGTTAACATGCGGAAGAGCAACTGAATTAAAATTCTTTCCATTTTTTTCTCCTAAATGTGCCGCAATAGGACTGGAACCCGTCTTTCGAGGATAAGGAGTATTTGGTTTCCTTTTTGGACGTGGAGGCGGGATGTCTATATCAAGAGTTTGTCCTACTGGAATGCCTTTAGCCATGGCCTCCTTTTCCAACTGTAAGATTAATTTTTCTTAGTATTGTCGACCAAAGGAGAAAGAATTAACAGTAGTTGCCAAGGGTCAAAAAGAAAGACAAAGAACGATTAAAATCTATTGATAACGTTTCTCAGATGATGCATCCTGATAGTATTGTCATTTTGCACAGTTCTATTTTCATAAACTACGAAACTCAAAAGTATCAAAGGCAGCGCTGGAAATAGTAATGTTAAACATCTCCGCAAACAATAATCACATGGATTAGGAGTAAACATATGCTAAAATCATTAAGCCATACAACAGTCCCTACTGTAAAAAATCTAATTTCTCGCTCTACGTCTGTTAGGAAAACCAAAGTGGTAACAAAACTCATCTCCTCCATTCTTATCTCAATCCATATCGAAAACAAATATATGGTGAAAGATTTACCTCTCCATGTTTACCCATTTCCTTTCTTCCATGTAAAACTTAACTTCTTCATTCTTTTAGGGTCAACATCCATGAGTTGTGTCACGTAATACGTGAATACTCAAAAAACAACATCCAATACCTTGGAGGAAATGAAAATCCTAAAACCATGGGACTCATGACAACAAACAGATATTAAGGAACAACAAACAAATATTAAGGAATACTCTCGGACTATCAAATCCAGTAGACTTATCCTAATAGTCACTAAGGGAATTCCTTATGTCTCCTCATCTTGGAACTGGATGGATTTATTGGATGGGGCTTAGCATTGTGGGATATTTCACCTTCTGAATAAAGCCATCTCCTATCCAGAACTAGAGAAAAGAGTTTGAAAAAGATTATACAATCACCGCTAGCAATGGGAAAATAAAGTTCCCCAACAAAATAACAAATTTTCAGACATTTGATACTCATCAAAATTGTCAGTCTCATGAATGATGAGTTGGCATGCAAATTGTGTCGTAAGGCAAGAAGATAACATGTTGATCTAAACCCTACCACCCAAAGTAATTCTCCTTTACTACAAGATAAGTGAGCCTGAACTTCCCCACATTTTCAATCCCAAGAGGTTTATCATAGATTCAATCTTATGATTCAGTTTTGGATCTTATCCAGCAACTTAAACATATGGGTTAAGTGATTTCTTTGACAGGTTGTTGACTGTTTTGTCAATTGAGATTTCTAGTGATCGTACTCTAAATACTGCTAAACTAAAATCGGGGGCAGGTCTAGCCAAGCAGTCATCTTGACTCCTTGACCAAATCAGGCCCCCAATATTGTTGCACAAGGTAGCCAAGTAGCAGGAGAGTGACACCAAAAGAAAGATCAACATGCTGTTCAGACAAGTTCTGAATCTTTGCATATTAAGTAGGAATAAAAATGATAGATAAGCCTTTGAGGTCCCTGAAGTTGGAAAATATTAATCTGATAAGACAAATAATCTGAAGATTGCTGGGTTCAATGTTGAGGAAATTTATAACTAGTTTCATGTATAGTTTCTGTTTGAAATGGTGCAGGATCTTAGGTAAGGGAAAATAGTACATGGTTACCAAAACCAAGGATAAGGACATACATGCTTCTAGCAACTTGATAACTTGAAATATAGTCTTTATGCCCCCATGACAACTTAGAACTTTATATTGAACTACGAACAAATGTTAAAAGTTAGTTCTCCTCTCTCTTGAAACAAACTGCTGAAAACAAGTAATATCAAATGGAAACTGTGGAGAGCTATCCTTACACCTTTAAAGTTCAATTCCATGGGAACTGGTAGGCCAATTGAACGTGAGAAATTATACTAAAGTATTTGAATTTTTAACCAAAAAAGCACAAAAGGTTGAAACTACATTTTCTTTCGGCCTCATATAACATCCCAGGTCTAGAGTAGTCACTTCAAAAATTGAAATTATCCAAAAGCATATACAACCAACTCTGTGGACAAGCTCTCCTACATAGATGCATAAGTTAAATTATCAAAACAGTTCATTATCACTTAGTGAAACTTCTCCAAAATATTTGTTTTCCAGTAAGAAAAGGATTTCACTTCACCCTTTTATGGCATAGCTAGCCAAGATGACATCCAGTGTTGCTTCTAAGTTTCAGATCATGACAGCATTGTAAACTGATCCGTGGTAATGTCTCAGGAATTGTTGCTCATACTGAATCTCAAAGAGAGCCACTCATGGAATTGCACCTATAGGTTAGAATTTGAAGTTCCAAGCCGCAATGCGTCGAAATTCAAAAAGGAAGAATGACGATACCTTGACTGCTCAACGCCAAGCAAATTCCCCAAACTTATATTCCAGTTCTCATAAGTTATTGTCCACAGATTTGATTAGCGGAAAATCTACGTCATCTCATTCAATAGGCGATAATAGGTTTCTTTTTCTAAAGTGAAAAGTTCCTAGTTTCGTTCATTTATAAAGGAGGCGGTGGTCAGCATAAACCTCAATTTTGTATAGTCCCTCAAGATAACTTGGTCTCAGCACCAACCCGATGATCTCCTGATATGTCTTCATGCATAAACAAAATTCAAAAAGGAAGAAAGGTGATGCCTTAGCTGATCCAGGCCAAGAAAATGCCCCAAACTTAAATTCCACTCCTCATAATTAATGTCCACAGATTTGATTAGAGGAAAATCTAAATAATCTCATTTAATAGGTGACAATAAGTTTCTTTTCTAAAGAGCTTCCTAGTTTCGTTCTTTTATAAAGGAGATTGTGGCCAGCATAAGCCTCGATTTTCTATAGCCCATCAAAATATGTCCTCATGCATACAAAAGTCATAGTCTGTATTTTAAAGTGAAAGCACAAGTAAACGCTAACTATAAATAAAATAAGAGGTGAAGAAGTTAATCAGATGCAGAGTTGGAGGGTAAAGAACGTTTCAGACATCACATTAATAACCAGTTCTTCACTCTTAATGAACGGTTGCGCAAAGTAGTTAGGACTAACCTTGGAAAAAAACTTCTGTGCATGACTTCTGATCTGCACAGCAGTCTTTGTTCCTATATGTTCTGCAAAACACGAAAAGACGGGAAGAGAAAGAAAGAGGGTGGGAAAAAATTTCCAAGTAAGAGTTAGCTACATAATAATGGCATCTGATAGCATTCCTACTAGGAAGATCCAGATCGTTCCTCTATATAAGTTTTGCAATTAGAATTACCGAATCAGTCACAGTCAGCAAGTTAAAACATGCTACTATCCAAACCTACAAAGAATTAAAGAAGATAACCGCAAACTATCACCTTCTATGCGCTGCCAAGCTCGTCCATAGAGCTTCAAGGCCTCTAAGAACCTATTATGCTCCTCCTCAGTCCATCTCTCACGTTGCTTCGTAATTGTATACGGTTTTCTTGTCTATATTATACACCACTTCATATTCAGATTCTTAAAACACTTATGTTTATTGCTGCAATCCAAGAAAAATTACAGAGGTCATGCAAAATTCTCCTCTTAACAATATACCTTAATAATTAAGTCTTCTCCGGAGGAGTAAGTGTCCATAACCGGAACTTCGCAGATACCGCTGCTTCAAATTCTTTCTAAAGAGCAATGGATTAAACAGAAATTTCTTTTCATTTCTAGCAACACCCAAAATCACAATGACGGCTGTCGTTTTTGAACTCCATATGATACAATAAGTGAATATTACTGCAAAAGCGAAAAACCAACAAACAATCGATAGAGATCCATCCCTGTTTAGTTCACATATACCGTACTGCACATATAGTACATGTATATGCATGAATAAAAAAACTTCAAAAACTAAAAAATATAACTGTTTGAAGAATTTTAAGACTCCACCAGAAAGAGGAAGAGAGATAGACACGCTTCCTCGTAACAACTAAAAGTAAATTCCTTTATTCAGAATCCTCACCAAAACGAACGCGTAGATGCCAAATCCTTTACAAAACGAGAAAACAAAGAAACACAGGAAAGGAACAGAGGAACACGAATTAGTAATCAACAACAGCAAGTTCTACACAGATACATTATCAATTTCAAATCAAATCCTCTCTTCAGCCGCCGAGAAAGATTCGTAGAAATATTAAATAAATTATCTAGAATCTTACCAGCTAATAAATATCCTTTTGCTTCGGTTCTTTTCAGTTTTGCTTGCTAACTTGAATTTTTCTCGGCAACCAAACAGGGAGTTAGAACAGCAGGAGAAAGCCCTAGAAATGAGAGAAAGTACCTCGCAAGAAAGTCATGGTGAACTAAAACAGTAGAAGGACGTACGAAATCTCCGATCATGCATTCACAGACTTCACCTGATAGTCACCGGAGATATCGTCTTTCTCGGCCAATGGTGGATCGGAATCTTCAGAAAAATAGTCGATCACAAACTAAACAAATAAAAGAAGAAAAGTGAGGAGGGAAATGGAAATCACTAGGAGTAGAGAAAAGAAGTGAGGAGCTGAAGGAGAGCTTCGGTAATACCTAAAACACCAGAAACTACTGCTCTGAGAACTCAGGAGCAATCTCAGCCACTACTATTTCTTGAGAATTTATATTTTCTTTTCTTTTTCATTTTGAGGCAGGAATTATATTTGAGGCTGTTAGAAAGAAGGCAGGGATGATGCCATGTGGCCTACATCTAGTGGCTGATTAAGTTAAAGCCCACCCTTCGTGCACTTTTTCGGTATTTCCGTTTTCCCCCAATTACCTCTTCACTCATCTTCAAATCTCGACCACAAACTCTAGTCCCCGTGAGGCCAATTCCGTAAAAGCGAGTCCAGATATGCCTACCCATGGGCCCCATCTTGACGTGGCTTTTTCTCAAAAAACCGGGTTTTTTCTATCTCCCGTGGCTTCGTACCGAACTCGTGTGAAAAAAAGCGGGCCTTATTTGCCAACGTGGAAATTCAAAATGCCACGTGGTATTTCTTTTTGGATGAAGGGTGCGATCGAGTGCGGGACCTCAAAGTTGGCCGCAGGGTTTTAAACCACGTATTCTGGGTAAATAAGAATCGTACGGCTCTAACAGTGATTATCTTACGTTGATGATTGGCATCTATGGCCATCGGTCAGTGTCAGAGACTAGCTCAAATTTTGCCTTCTATCTGTGTGGTGCTGGTTGATTAAAATGACCAGGCCAAGTCAGACCATTGCGTGGACCAATAAGTTGAAGCCATCTTTTAATGGTTCGAATACTGATTGATGCTCGTAAGTATACGCTATTGTCACTCCCTGCAATATTGGGCCGATTAAGTCTAATCTACAACTTGGGCGCAATCTTATCACTAGTAGGCTCAGCTAGAGACTGTAGTGGTGTACCATGTATTAGATGATAAATGTATCAAAATTTTGGTTAAAAGACGCGGATATTATTTATCTTTTAAAATATTTTCTTGATTTAAATTATTTATAATATTATAAAAATACTAAAATAACATTATAATATTATTTTAACAAAAAATACACACTATGTGATAAAGTTTGCTTTAAAGACGCGATCTTATTTATCTAATATTGAAATAAAATTATAATATTATTTTAACAAAATTATATAATATATGATAAAGTTTGTATAATTGATTTGATATTTAAAAATATGTAAATACAAATTTAGTAAAATAATTTTTAATGTTATAATAAAATTTCAAAAAATTTCTTTTATTCGTAAAATCCATGATCGGATAAATTTGTATCTTTAAAAATTAAAAAGGAAGTGGCCAACCAAAACTTAGGTCAATTATGGTAGCAACCAATCATATGTAAGCACGAATAACCCTGATTAGGTCAATCTAGGGAAGTTAAAGGTCGACAAGTGTATGCGTTAAAATGTCACTTGGTTTCATGACGAAGGTGTTGTGACCTCATAACCAAATTGCCTTCTAGACTTAAATTAACGTAAGCAATGTTGTAAGTAGAACGTTTTTTCAAATAACGTTAGAGAGAAGTTCCGAACTCATTTTACTTTGGGCTCGATATAACCATCAATTTTTTAAATATATGTACTATGTATTAAATAGTATCTGAAACAGTACAAATAGGACTGAGCTTTTAGTTAAGAAACTTTACGAGAACTACTCAGATATCAAAGGTTGCTTACTTGGGTGAATTAAAACCTTTATTTGTGTGCTAAGTGGAACTCTTACCGTCAATTATACACCAGTCCTGATATTTTGGTTAGTCAACATATTTTGGTGTTTCTTTTCAACTGAAGGACCTACGTCTGCGGCAGAGAAATAAATCATCACCCACTTGAAGCCTCCTACATGCGAAGAATTCAACTTTTGTCCAAAGTTGATTGAAAAAAAATGCCTTGCTAGTTTAACAGAAGAAATTTTACACTCAATTCCCCTTTTTGATCAGCCTTAGTAAGATTCGTGTTCTCATTCTTTTGGAATGATAAATGAACAAAGATGTGAGAATTTTTCCTGGAGTGTGAAAATTGGGCATAGTTATCAGGACAATGGGCCAAAAGTTGAGGAGTGTCCTTTGTATGCAAAGAATAACAAGTCATTTCCACCCATTGTTCTAACTATTTTCGAATTGTTCTCACAACTCTTAAAATTCATCCACATCCTCGTTATTTTGATACAAAATCTCTTGTCGTTTCTACTTATTTTTATAATATATATTAATTTTAAAGTTTCTTTTAAAAGAAAAGGGTATTCAAAAGAAGAGAAGTTTTATCCAATCTCATATTAGTATTTTAATCTGTAAATTAATGGAAGAACAGGTCTGGACTTCTTCTAGATTGTGGTGCTCAAGGTGAGTGGGTCTTCGGCCGACTGCGTGCAAGTTTATCTTCAGTGCTTATGTTGACGATGGATTGTTTCATATAAAAACCAAAAATAAGTTTATTATATTTGCTAGTCTTTGTAATTATTGCCAAAACTATATTATAGTTCAAGTTATTGTCACAATTGAATTATGATATTCACAATTATGTTCATATTATCTGCAATTATCTATAACCATTTATTTATGCAGTCTAGAATGTAAATCTATAGTTAAAAACTTTAGCGTGAATACGAACATTGAGTATAGTAGTTACCAAGTGACTAATGGTATGAAAAAATCAATTTCGTCCCATTCACTTAAACTTACTCGATGCAGATAAGAAGAAAAAGCAAATTTTAAGTGAAAAACAAGTTTATATAATTAGTTAAAAAAAAAAGTTTATATAAACCCACCCCACCTGGCAAATAGATAAACCAGAAAGCACAGACAAACTCAATTACAAAGCATTTTGAATGGCTAATTCCAAGGCATTTGTCGCAGACCTCGCCTCTAGTGTGAGTCACGTTCCGGCAAAGTACATCCGACCCACATCTGATCGACCTAATCTTAGCGAGTTCTGGTCGACCTTGGATGATAGTTCTATTCCTGTCATTGATCTACAAGACCTCCGTGGTCCTAATCGCCCCATCGTTATCAAAGAGATTGGCCAAGCTTGTAAAGATTATGGTTTCTTCCAGGTAATCTAGCTCCATACTTACTGCTGCTTTTTCTTGTTTGGGTTATTTTCAGTTCTCTTTAACAGAGCTGTGATCCTGATGTCCGCGAACACTTTCTGAAGGTTAAAAACCATGGAGTTTCTTCAATGGTGATTGATGCTATGTTTCGTGTATCTAGGGAGTTTTTTCAGTTGCCAGAGAGTGAAAGGTTAAAGATTCACTCAAATGATCCTATGAAGGTGGTGAGACTCGCTTCTAGCTTCAATATGAACACAGAACAAGTTTCGAACTGGAGAGATTACCTAAGGCTTTTTTGCCACCCTTTAGAGGACTATATACACCAGTGGCCTAGCAACCCTCCGTCTTTCAGGTAATTAACCATTTTCATGCACCGGGGAATCAACTTTTCCGATGTGATACTTAATATTTTTTCAACCAGAAGCATACTGTAGATCGACAATTATGCTTCCCTTTTACTTCTGTTAATTTGCAAAATTTCGAGGAGCAGAGAGGTTGCAGCTGAGTACTGCAGGAATGCTAGAGAATTAGCTCTGACACTGCTTGACGCAATATCAGAGAGTCTGGGCCTAGAAAGGGATTACATAAATACAGTGCTGGGAAAGCATGGACAACATATGGCTGTCAACTACTACCCTCCATGTCCACAGCCTGAGCTCACTTATGGATTACCAGGGCACACCGATCCTAACGCAATTACGCTACTGCTTCAGGATGATGTACCAGGTTTGCAGGTGCTCAACAACGACAAATGGCTTCCTATCAAACCTATTCCTTATACGTTCATTGTGAACATTGGAGATCAAATACAGGTTTGATTATTCTACATCTCAAGTCCTTGACTGCGCATGTCTTTGTTCGTAAGATGAGGTCTTGATTGTTTTTTTTTAAGAGAACTGCGTGAATTATGAAATTCTGGCCTAATCAGCCTTCGGTGACAAAAGTTTACTATAATCTTTGAACCATCAAATGAAGTTGGTCTAAAAGAAGAGTTTCTAACCGGACAATAATGGAGAGAGAGACCTAGTAACGGCAACCTTATTGAAGGTGTGAGGACAAGTTTGATGACGCTAAGGAAACTGAAAGGCATGCATTAGGACAACTAGCGAGGAGGAGCATGCATGAATCTACGTGGCAAAGGATAGAGACGCTGACAGTTACAGTACTCAAATGTCATAAACTGAAGTCATCCATTTCCATGAATGATACTCATAGTCTCTTACCAACAGACTTCGCAATGTTTGTGACATACAAACTCTACTACTCATGATATATGCATGTCGAATAGGTAACATTTTCTCTGTTTTAATAAATCTGTTTTAATCCTATTTCGCGTTTAATATAAAGTTATTTTGTAAATTTTTGCACATAATATAATGTAATTTTTACTATGTATTGAGCGCGAAATAGGATTGAAACAGAATAATAAGACCAGAGAATTTAAACCCTGTCGACCAAAATTCCCTGTCGACCAATGCTGAAAACACTTATCACTGACATGATTTTTTTAATTAAATTGACAAAGTTCTAATGCATAATAAGTCATCCTCATAAATATTGGTTCGGGACCCCAAATAAAGATATAATTAATTTATGTTGGGTAGTTTTTAGGAATATTGATGCAGTTGCTAGTTATTGAAGCATACTAATATTCATGTTTGAGTCTTTATGATTATACGAGTTAGCAGCACCAACTCATCCTACAATGTTCATGTTTGAGTCTTTATGATTATACGAGTTAGCAGCACCAACTCATCCTACAATGTTTAGGTCTTCCTTTGCCTCTTTTGTGTGGTTCAAATAGTTAGAACCAATGTTTTAAAAATCCAATAGATTTAACTAGTTTAATACTGAAAATTTTGAATCAATTACCTTTATTATGGTTTAGTTTTTAATTTTTCGATTTGATTTAGTTTAAGTTTTTGTTGTTAAAAACTGGTCAGTTTATTAATTAGTCTAAGCAGTTTTCATAAATAATTAGCTTTTGTAAACCAAAATAAACAAATAAATTTTTATTTAATAATCTCTTTTTTCAATTTAAAAAAACTCTTTTTTAATTAAACTTTCAATTTTTCGATAAATAAGGATAATTTTCTTCAGTCATTTTTTTAACTCTTTAATTTTATTTAATTTTTAATCGATTTTATAACAGTCTAATATCAGTTAAACCTCTTAAACCTTAAGCATCTTACAGTATCTTACTAGTTTAACTTCTGGTCCAGATTTTAAAACATTGGTTAGAACCTTTTTAATAACTTTTTTAAATATAGAAAATTTAGGTTAAACTTGTAGATTCCCTTCATTCTCTATTAGATAAAATTCATTAATTCTTTGAGCTTAAATTCTTAAAACAATTATTTGAATTTATTTTTTTTATTTTAAATGTGAAGTCACTAAATAATTTACTTAATTATATCATTACAGATTATTACATATGACCAGTATTTTATTCATTCCATATTTAAAAGATAATAATTTAGAGACTTCAGTAATTATAAAAATACCAAATCACCCTACCTAAGTATCCCATTTTCTTCAGTATTTACAATGATAGATGACATTATCGTGATCCTCCTCTTATTGGTTTTCAAGTAATTAAATGTACCCAATGCAAGGTAATTGATATGTTTTGCACAGGTGATAAGCAACGACCGTTACAAAAGTGTACTCCATAGAGCCCTCGTGAACAGCGAGAAAGAGAGGATCTCTATTCCAACATTCTACTGCCCATCGGCTGATGCTGTGATTGGACCAGCCCCGCCGTTGACAGATGATGATAATCATCATCCTGCTTTCTACCGGAGTTTTGCATATAGCGAGTTCTATCGGAAGTTCTGGAACCGAGGGCTTGCGGAGGAGAACTGCTTGGACATGTTTAAGATTAACTGAATATTCGCATACCCTTTGAATCGTCATTCACCTTTGGAAGCTTTGATTAATTACTGCCCCATGATAACGTGTGAAATCGAGCGCTTCATTTTGTTGAAGAAATAAACTCCTGGACGGAACTATAAATATAAATTTGAATAATCTAAACAACTTAATTGTAAGAGTGTTGGACCGCCGCTTCCAGTGTAACATAATTCAACCCCTACCTAATTGACATTTGAAATGATGTGTCCAACTCGGAGACTCGGTCGATATAGCATTAAAAGTTGATTCAATTTGTGTATATAAATACAACTTTTTAGGAGGAATGGTTTATATGATACTTACTAACTCTTTATACAAATAAGAATAAGAATTATGTCTCTTAGAAATTGATAATGCTTAGGTGATTCTTAATGTGGAAGCTAAATGCTTTAACTAAATCGTTGTTTTTGGTACTGGTGCTTTATGCCTTTTTTTTAAAAAAAAATCAAGGTTTATTAAATGGTTGAAATAAAAATGTGGTAAATATTGAATAAAATTAAAATTTTAAAATATGATTAAAAGAAATTGTCGTTATAATTTAAAGTTTAATTAAAAAAGATTATTAAATAAAAATTAATTAATTAATTTTGGTCGGTAAGAATTTATTAATTTATTAAAAGTAATCGATTTTTAACAACAAAAATTATTAAAATAAGTCGAGCCGAAAAATTTAAAAAATTAAAGGATTCAAAAGTTTTACAATTAATTAGGTTAAATTTTTTAATCATGGTAACTAATAGTTATTGCCAAAAATGTTCTAAACGGAGATCCGGTGTTTATGGATGAAGTCTTGATAACTACATTCGTATTTGTATCATAAAACTTCGGATTGTCTCCCGACTTTCTGCTCATAAACTTTATTTTTATGGTATGTGCTACATACATTTCATTTGCATAATAATTAATAAAATATGTATTACATAAATCATTTACTATTAAAATAAAAGAAAAATTCAACTCCTGAAACCGTGTATATGTCTTTTGTCCCCTTGCGTGAAATCGTGGGTGAGTATGTAACAAGGAGTTCAACATGATAGCTACTTAATTGGACTTGTTCAAATTTTTGTTCCAAGGTGAGGCAAAAGTCTTAATAGTATTGTTTTACTTGTTTGAAACTAGTATTATGGGATAAGGATAGTCCATCTCATTATTCATATTTAATTTATGAAACAATCTATCCTTCTATGTCATATTTAGAATAGTTGAAAATATTGTAAAATGTATATATATATTTGTTTGTTACATCATTATACGGTGTATGTATTTTCGATAAAATACGAAATCAATCCTTTTTTTTTTAGTTCACTTCCTCTTTTTCTTCAGATACACCCACTCCAAATCTAGTATATCAAACCTGAATTCAAAAAGACAAGATGCTACTTTGTTAAATTTTATTTTCTCTAACTAAAGGAGTTTCTGCGTATGTCTTTGGTCTACAAAGCTCTTGAAGAGTTTCGTCAGCTCTTGCCAGTACTTTACTTTTGTCTCCATCTTTCAACATGGACAATTACAACCACATATTGAACTACAAGAGTTGAAGAAAAATGATATTGACTGTTACCCAACTGTACCAAATTCTGGAAGAGTTGTTACTTACTTCCCATAAGTCAAAAAGGGAAGGGAGAAAAAACTTCCGCATGCGGAAAGAAGAATTTGTCCACAGCCTTCCCAAATCAGTTTTCAATCATCCCAAAATCTTCTCTTCTTCGGTTTAATCTCTACACGTAGTGAAGTTTCTTTTTCTTACTTGTAATTTTTACAAAAATTTATATATTTATTTCTTCATTATTATCCTTCAATCTTATTTAACTACCAACTTGCTCTAATCCAGTTAATTCTCACAACACCTGTTATCTTCAATGAGCCAAGTCTTTAGTTGATGAATTGGGCTCAACGACAGAACCACGGCAAAAGCTGAATTCAATGCCATTTTTTACAAAAATTTAGGTCTTGAGTATCCTTTTTTATAAATCGGACAACTATTAATTGTATTTTTGGTTTTTAAATAACTTATCGATTAAGTTACGTAATTTAATTTTAACAAAGATAATAAAGTGACCTAATAAATGATCTAGATTAATGAGTCGAAGTCTGGAAGGAAAATAGATCCTAATTAGTGTGAACTGAACCTATATCGGGCTTGTGATGGGAAAGCCCGATATGAAAGTTATATATAAAGATTAAGGTCTTCTTCAGTTACTTATGTAATTCGTAAATATACGGATTCTTTGACTCGTTAGAAGTGCTTACGTCTTAAGAAAACTGAAGAAAGGCATTAATCGAGTGTCGGTGATTAACTTCCTCAATTGTCCCGGGAAGATTGGAGCTCGTTTTGGCATCAGAAACTGCTTCGAAACTCTGAATGGAACCGAAATCAAGTATTCCGCCTTTCCTTCATTTTTACCCTTTCATGAACGATCCGGGACACATAATAAGGTCTATTGTTGGGCCCCGTTACCGGAACCCAACTCTTAAAGAATTTCCATCGATTTTTTTTTTAAAAAAAACTCCGATACCATAAGCATTATCATCTCATTTCTACTTACTCTGATACCGAAACCGAATACAAAATCGAAATCCGAACAACACAAACATGCGGAAGCGAAAACAAACGACGTGAGCCGAACGGAAACACAT
>JAOSBL010000004.1:4383696-4396558 GCA_027568915.1 Erythroxylum roraimae | reverse complement strand
GCATGAAATGCAAATTTTTCTAACTCTCACATTGCTATTCTCTCCATTTTGAAATCTGGGTTCTAACCCTTAATATGAGGACGAGATGTTACATAAGCCTTTGACATTTCTTGTGATATTGGAAATTACCATTAAATGTAGTTAAAGATCTAATGAGTCTAGACAAACCTTCCATAACCAAGGCAAATATATAAGTGGACAGCGGATCCCCTTTGTCTCAGTCCGTTAGCATTCTTAAATATCTTAGAGGGAATTCTATTAATCAACAAACTTAAGGTAGAATTTTGAATACATTCCATAATCCAATTTATGAATACCGTCAGCATCTCTAAAATTTCCATAAAGGTTCTCATAAAATTCAAATTTATCGTATTATAAGCTTTGTAGAAATCGATCTTCAATATACATCCCTTTTTTGGTCTACTAGAAAAATAGTCTTTCACCAATTCTTGTACCAAGAGGAGGTTATCTCCTATGTTCCTGCCAGGAACAAATGAACCTTGGGTAATTTCAATTGTTTCCAGGATTATCCTTTTCAACCTATCCGCCAGTAATTTTGCAATCACCTTATATATTAAGTTGTAGCACAAGATAAGACAAAACTCCCTCAGATTCAGGGGATGTTTTTACTTTGGTACTAAGCATATAAAAGTGTTGTTCATTTCTTGCAACATTTTTGCATTCTGGAAAAATTCCAAGGCTGCTTCAACTGATGACTGGCTCGTCATATCCCATATTTGTTGAAAAAAACTAGTTGTGAACCCATCCGAGCCTGGGCCTTTGGAAGGATGCAATTTGAAGACTCTCACTTTTTGATATGTGCTTAATTGATTGTATATTTATTCAATAACACTTAGTGATTAATGATACGAAAATGCTGAACAGATTCACTTTAGTTCATATATGGTTTTATGCACAATTCAGAAGTGAAGAAGCTAAAGTGAGTTGAAAGAACTATAATTAAGTCTTTTTCTGAAGAAGCACACTCACTTGTCTTCATGGAGTAAGAAGAATAAGAAGAAAAAAAGAAAAGCTCTTCAAAATAATGTTTGTTGGACTAGAAGAAAATTTGAAAAGTTCAGTCCAAAAGAAGAAAACAAAGAAGTTGCCAAGAGAAAGAAAATGTTAAACAACATCAGCAGAAGAATAAATCAGTAGAATAAAACGACACAGTAGCTTGGGAGGAGAAAAGTAGATGTAGAAGGCCAATTGCAAAATGACAGAACAACAAGAAATAAAAGCAATAAAATGCAGCAACCAGGAGAATAGGCCAACGACTGGGAGGAGAGAAACGACATCGCACAGCAAAGAGAGGAAGGCAACAAAATGACATGCAAGCCAATGCAACACAGTGGCAACATTACCACAACACACAACAGCTAGAACAAAGCACAAAACACAAACGTTAGGCCAAACGCAAACGTAAAGGAATAATAATAAAACAGAGAAGTAGGGGGGAAATGTTTATGTTTTCATTTTTGGGAAAAATCTGAGGTTTTTTGTTCGGGCAAGGTTGGGATGAAGCATTTTGGATAGTATAGGTCTCAGTTTTAATGAAGAAGAGGGGCAAAGCTCGATTCCTTTGGAGACTCATGGAGGGCTAAACATTCTGACGCCAGTTAAGAGGTGACATCAACACCGATGAATCTGGTTAAGCATGTTTTTCATTATGTTTGTTATTCTTACTCTCTTTTCAGATTGATTACGTTATCTTATATGTATTGATTGAGTATTATATGAGAATGATTTTGATGTTTTATTGAATCATTCTTCATGAAAATTCATTGCTAAAATTTAAATGCGATATGTAATAGTCATGTTTGAAATCGTATATGGCAACAAACGGTATTAAATTGATAGGGATAACATAACCTAGGTTAAATAATCTAAGCTAGGGTTAATTAACAAGTTCTTCTTAATTAACTATAACTTAAGGAAAAACTGGAATTAACAGAACTTGTTGTTAATCTACGACCGATAGTTCAAAGCGAGATGTGAAGATAACGATTCAATGAAATATGTTTAATTAGGTGTAGGTCGAGATTGAACCAAAGAATCGAGTCCATAATGCATTTATCATTTTTAATTTTTTTAGCATGTTTTCTTTAATTTGTCTTTACTAGTTTAGTTTTATTTTATTTTCTTATTCGATAAACCAACCCCCATAACCTAAACACTGTTTAATTTCATTTCAAAAGCTTTATACACACTCTCTGTAGGTTCGACCTAGACTCATCACTGTCACAGTTGGTTTAGTTATTTTGTGTAGCATTATGACGTATTACCAATTTTGGAGCCATTGCTAGGGAGTGCGGTGTTTAGTTTTAGTTTTTGATTTTAATTTGTGTCTTGTACATGTTTGTTTGTAATTAGTTTCTTATTAATTACTTCATGATCTTTTCACCTTTTGTTTAGTGTTTGTTGTGTTAAAAAGAAAATTAATTAAAAAATTTCATGAACAAAAGTAATTTTTTCTTTAACTCATATTCCTAATCTTATAACCAAGTTTGGATTGATCAAACTAACCTTAGTTATGGATGGGATAATCAACAAAGTTACTTCCATGATAGTTTGCAGGATGCACAATAATTCCCACATAGGCCAGAAGTTTCTTATCATAATTTAGGTACATCTCTGGAAGATATGCTTAATATTATGATTGCTAACAATATTAAACTTCAACAGAGTGTACAACAGTTTCAGAAGGATGTAGGAAATTTTCACAAAAAACAGGGTCTAGCGTCTAAGATTTGGAAAACCAACAAAACTCAGGTACATCTCTAGAGGAATTAGTTAATGTTTAAGTTGCCAATACTTGGCAATTTCAGCAGGAAGAAATGCAATTCTAGCAAGACACAAATTTTAGAATCTAGAAATTGGCAAATCAAATGGGTCAGCTGGCAAAAGCTCTCGACTACTCAGCTTCACAAGGTGAAGAAATGCAACCATATCAATCGGAGGTGTATTAATGGGACGTTAGTGTAGAGGCCTTACAAAGTGATGAGGAGCTTCAGAATCTTGAGTGTACTACTTAAGGAATTATTTGTGTGGAAGAAGTTGACGAGGAGCTCGAAGCAGAAAAGGATATATCTTTTAGCTCGAAGGTAAATATTGAGCTCGTAATTATTGTTAAGACTGACTCTTTACCTTTATCTGATAGATTAGAGAAATTGAACAAAGAAGAAAAAGGTGAAGAGACATTCGAGATCTTTCCGGAGTGTGAGGACTCAATAAAGGTTAAAAGTCTAAGAATAGGGAAGATGTTGACTATCAATGATTTTCAACCAAAGCCATATCCTAAACAACCTCACGAGGAGGAAGTTTAAACTGTGATACCATAAGATCATAATTTCGTTACGTGTATAAAAATGTTATATATATATGTGTGTGTTATATCTTATCATTGAAATTCCTATGTTGGTGTAGGCTTTTTCAATGTATAAAAAATAAAAGAAAAAAAGCAGAAAAAAGAAAAAAATGTATGTTTAAATAAAATTATCAAGGAGGAAATGAATATGTGTTGCAAAAGTTATATATGATTAATCTTCCATCCTAAAGTTATATTGAATGAGTTACTTGAATATGTTGGATATCAGGTAGATGTTTCTTTCAGTGGTCACTACCTATAATTACAAAGTTTTATTTATGATCAACTTTTGTGAGTGATTTGTACTTCTTGTGGTTTGTGGTGAGAGAGCTTGAATTTGAGCTAAGAAACATAGTTTTTACATTCATCATAGTTGGTGTACACAATTATGAGTGAATGTTGGTTTTTGCACTTGATGGTATATTAAGTGTTTTCCTTGTTTCACTAGCTTTAATAACTTTTATTCTACTCTATCCAAATAAATCTCACCTTGCCCTTGCCCTTGCCCTTGCCCACATTACAATCCTAAAAAGTCCTTTGATTCATGATTATGCATGTGAACCTTAGTGGTAGAGAAATGAAATGATTTACAAAGTTGTTGGATGTCATGATCATGAATGATATTTGAGTGTACCCATAAATCTATTTTAGTTAAACACATTTTCCAAGTCTACCATTAGATTACTCAGTTTCTAAAGGTGATGAATGTTGATTGATCATGAGTAGAAGCGTTGAATGATGATTTCTTACTATGGTTTTTGAAAGTCATTCATCTTTACTTATGATTATCTATTCTTAGGAAATATGGGAAATGAATAAATGTTTTTAGGTCTATGATTTTGAAAATGATGTTTTTCCCGAAGATAGCCAAAAGCTAAGTGTGAGGGGAATTGATATGTGTTTAATTGATTGTATATTTATTCAATAAGACTTGGTGATTAATGATACGAAAATGCTTAGATACTCACTTTAGTTCATATATGGTTTTAGGCACAATTCGGAAGCGAAGAAGCTAAAGTGAGTCCAAAGCACTATAATTCAGTCGTTTTCTAAAGAAGCACACTCACTTGTCTTCTTGGAGTAAGAAGAAGAAGATTAGAGCAAAACGAAGACAAGAAAAGCTCTTCAAAATAACATTTGTTGGACTAGAAGAAAATTTGGAAAGTTCAGTCCATAAGAAGAAAACAAAGAAGCTGCCAAGAGAAAGAAAATGCTAAACGACATCAGTAGAAGAATAAAACAGTAGAATAAAATGACACAGTAGCTTGGGAGGAGCAAAGTAGATGTAAAAGACCAACTGCAAAAAGACAGAAAGAAATAAAAGAAATAAAATGTAGCGTCCAAGAGAACACGCCAACAACTGGGAGGAGAGAAACAACAACGCACAGTCAAAAGAGGAAAGCAATAAAATGACATACAAGCCAATGCAACACAGTGGCAATAGTTCAAAGAGAGATGTGAAGACAACGATTCAATGAAATATGTTTAATTGAGTGTAGGTCGATATTGAACCAAAGAACCAGGTCCCTAACGCATTTATCATTTATCATTATTTTTTCATGTTTTCTTTAATTTGTCTTTACTAGTTTAGTTTCATTTTATTTTCTTGTTCGATAAACCAACCCCCCATAACCTAAACACCTCTTAATTTCATTTTAAAAGTTTTACACATACTCTATGTGAGATCGACCTAGACTCATCACTGTCATAGTTGTAGGTTTAATTATTTTGTGTAGCGTTACGATATGTAACAGTTTATGTCACTAATAGAGAATGGAGATATTAAAAGTGCCTTTCGATCCTCCCCTAAGCTCCCTATAACCACCTTTTCCAAATGTAACAAGCCCCAGTCGGTCACGAATCGCCAGTTTTCCATCAAAAGTTCGTCGATTTTAGCCTTGACCCCTATGATCGGCACCGTCGGTCGACCAGGTTAGGGCCGTGGGGACTCTTTTGGAAAGGGCTCGGTGTATAACCTTTAATGTAGGGTTGACACTTGATTTTTGAGCAGAAGCCATTGCAACAACTTGCTACATTGTCAACCTCTCTCCTTATGCTCCTATTAATTTCAAGACTCCGAAGAAAGTTTGGTCAGGTACTCCTGGATTCTCCTTCCGGGATCTATCTTCTACTGGGCTCTCTTGGGATGCTCGGGTTTCAGAGATCATTCGTGATGGGGAGTGGGTTTTTCCAGAGGGGAGTCCTGAGCTTCAGCAGATCTGGGACTCACTCCGCTTTCGACCGGGGCTTCAGTCCGATAGTTGGGTTTGGAGAGGTCACTCATTAGGAGTCTTCTCTGTAGCTGTCAATCAAGGAATAGTCACTCCTCATATTAGTAAGAAACAGAATCATGTACACATTATATACACTAGGAACAAAATTTCTGCTTCCCTTCTTCTTTTATTCTTCCTCCCCCTATCTTTTTCTTTTCCTTCTCTCGCTCGTCGATTGTAGCCTTGTCCCCCATGATCGGCACCGTTGGTCGACCAAGTTGGGGCTGTGGGCACTTGCTACGGCCATGTGCGGTCATTCTCTGGTGGGCACTTGCAACGGCCATGTGCGGGCCCATAGTGCTTCTTCTAGGCATAGACTCCAATCCTTTTTATATGGCTTGACCAACCTGGTCGACCAACGGTGTCGATCATGGGGGGCAAGGCTATAATACGACGGTGCCGATCATGGGTACAAGACTATAATCGACAAATTTTTGATGAGAAACTGACGATTCGTGACCGACTAGTGTGTGACTTTCCGTGACGTTTCCAAAAATGTCGCAAAATGTAACTTTCCTTGACATTTCCAAAAACGTCGCGGAATGTGATTTTTCGTGACGTTCCAAAAAACTTCATAGAAAGACCAATCTTGTTAAAAGATAACGCAGGTGTCCTAAGATGAGCTCAACGAGAACAAAAATCTCGTGTGGAACAAAAGGGTAAAAGCTCGTTTGATTCTGATTTCCAGTACGAATACGAACCGTGAAAGCGTGACCTATCGATCCTTTAGACCTTCGAAATTTGAAGCTAGAGGTGTCAGAAAAGTTACCACAGGGATAATTGACTTGTGGCAGCCAAGCGTTCATAGCGACGTTGTTTTTTGATACAGACGCGTTTTTCATGGCCTAATACATCAGATCCCATCGGAACTCCGAGGTTAAATGTGCTTGGGTGCATTTTCGTGACGTTTTATGCACGTTTCCAAAAAAATGTCGCAGAATGTGCATTTTTGTGACGTTTTTTGATTGTGCACAAAACACAGAAGAAATGGAGAAACACATAAGAAGCACAAAACACAAAAGAAGTGGAGAAACACAGAAGAACTGCAAAACCCAAAAGAAGCACATCACACAGAAGATGCTTTTGGTTTGAGCGTCTGCTTTTGGTTTGTGCCTTCCGTCTGCTTTTGGTTTGCGCCTTCCAAACATACACACACAACCAAATATAATGTAATTGTTTTTCATACTTCTGAGAAAAAAATACACAAAAAATCAGAAAAATCCAATTCAATGTCGAGTCAGGTTAGGAATAATTAATCAAAATATTAGATACTATTTAATTTGTTATTTATTTTCAATTTTTAAAAATATGAGATACTATTTAATTTGTTATTCCAACTAAATAATAATAAAGAATAATAATAAATGCTAATTTTCAAAAACACGAAGTTGCCAGGAACTCTAACCTCCTTGAAATTCTGTGTTGAACATGTCTTTTAAGATTTACTTTTGCGTCTTACTTCTATCGTCTTACTTTTGCGTCTTACTTCTATTGTCTTACTTTTGCGTCTTACTCTTGCGTCTTACTTCTATCGTCTTACTTTTGCGTCTTACTTCTATAAATTTGATGTCATGAATGCCAAGACTTCGAACATGTGCAAACAGAATGTGCTAACACTTTGAAGAAGAAAAAAGGGAAGTCCTATACGAGCACGATTCTTCGTCATTTTTGCAGTTTGATTAAAATTCCATCTTACATGTATGGATGGCAATTGGGTAAGGTTACGTCCCTAAGTTTGGTAGATTGCAAAAACATAAGTCATCTTCCAAATAGTAGAGTTGGATTTCTACAATCGTGGGTGTGAATCCCCCGCCCTGTGCTCCACAACGTACCTGGAGGAGTCAAAGGGTCGGCTTGTCGATAAGGATAGGCGAGGCATTTGGACACTGAACTATCATGGGGGGAAGGCTAAAATCGACGAGTTCTTGATGGAAAACTGGCAATTCGTGCCGATCATGGGGGGTAAGGCTACAATCGATGAGTTTTTCATGGGAAATTGGCGATTCGTGACCGTCTGGGGCTTGTTTCCGCTATTTTCCCACTATAGAGTATGCTGTAACTCACTGATCTCCCTTCTGGTATCCCTAAAATAAGCTACATACCTTTGACATCCCTTTCTTAGAAGTCTTTGGGCCTGCATAGCTGATATTCTGTTAATAGTCGGTAACGAATCGTCAGTTTTCCATCAAAAACTCGTTGATTATCTGCAAGCGAGTGGACTGGGCTGTTACATTTGGTATCAGAGCCAATACCCAAGCGATATGGTTTCTGCTATTTTCCCTCAACAGAGTATGACCGCACATGGAGCCCACGTCCCTGACTGGGTTGACCGATGGTGTCGATCATTGGCTCCTTCGAGCAACCTATTGTGGACGTGGGCCCCTGCCACGACCATAGGCGGTCATATTCGGTAGGGGGCTTGATTAGAACAGAAGTCTTTTTAAATTTTCATCTTTCCTTAACAATTTGGGCAAAAGGTTTCCCACTACAGAGTATGATCGCACATGGTCATTGCAAGTGCCCAGGGCCCCAACCTGGTCGACCGACGGTGCCGACCCAGGCTAAAATCGACGAGTTTTTGATGGGAAACTCCTCACACCAAACATCTCATGTAGGTGATGGACCATTGCACTAGCAGTTTTCATACAAGTAATTTGCCTTTGAGTTAAAGGTTACTTGGATCATATGCATGAGGGGAGACATGTGAGAACTCTATGGTTCAAGATTGAACTACACGTTGTTTGTGTGAATAAAAACTCAAAATTACATGACAAGATCAAAGCTTTGATGTCCACGACGTCTGTTGAATGTAAGATATTTATTAAATATAATTTTACCGACGAGTTTTTGATGAGAAACTAGCGATTCGTGACCAATTGGGGCTTGTTTCCGCTATTTTCCCACTACAGAGTATGACTGCACATGGTCGTTGCAAGTGATTTTTAGGGGTTTCTAAACTAGGTTTTGGCTTTTCTAACCTAGATAGACCATGGGTAAGTTAATGCTAAACCCACTGGGGCTGATTTTCACTATTTTCCTACTATAGAGTATGACCGCACATGGCTAGAAAAATATGTTTGTTATGCATATGCCAAGGACCAAATTCAATTACCTTCGAGTTTGCTTCCTTATTGAATAATTTGAAAAGAAATGTCTTCTTCATTCATTAATATTTCTATACGTCCATACTTTTTCCAGTTTGAAAAAGTCCATGCCCATTGTAGGAAAAGGTACTCTTTTATCCATAAAGTAGCCAATACCAGTTATGAATTGTTGAGGAAAAGTAAGGATATAGGTAGAAATAATATGATGCAAGTGTATAAGCCAAAATGACATGGCCTTGAAAGGTTGCGCTTGGTTGTGTGATTATTGATATAAAAGTTATGATTTAATATCAGAAAATACTAAGTTAGAGAGCTCCAAATCAGATCTAATCATTGGATGTCAAGATGCAAGACTCAGGAACAACATTAAAATTTTGTCCCGATCAGAGATTGTTTGGTCATTTTTAATTATTTAATTTAATATAATTTATTGGAACCATGGTATTAGAATAATGTAATAATTATTTTCGATTAATTTTTATCTGATTACTAATTACGATATTGTTCATTATTAAAAATTTTGTAAATTTTTTATTGGAGAATTTATTAATTATTTGAAGAATTGTTATAATTTTACCTAAATATATTTTCCTTATTTTTTCACCATTATATTATCATTAAAATTTATTATGTTTCTTTAATAGTAATAAATGTAATTAATAAAACAATTTGGGACCGATTGGGGCTTGTTTTTTCTATTTTCCCTCTACAGTTTATGACCGCACATAGCCGTAGCAACAGCCCACGTCCCTGACCGGGTCAACCGACGGTGCCGATCATGGGGGCAAGGCTATTGAATTTTGTATACATTGATCTCTGTATGATGAATGTGTATATGAATGTGATTGATTGTGTTTGGATTCAATCCGATCACGTAACTGCTCTGATATCACATGTTAGTACGTAGAGGGGACCTTATTACGTACCCCAGGGTCCCGTGAAAGGATTAAAAACGCGTTGGGCACTTTTGGTGAGAAAAACAGCCCGTTGGGCACGTTCGGTGGGAAAAACAGCCCGTTGGTGCACCTTTGGTAGAAAAAACAGCCCGTTGTGCAAAACATAAAAAAAAAGTGGAGAAACACAGAAGAAGCGCAAAAAAACAGAAGAAGGGGAAAACACAGAAGAAGTGAAAAACAATGAAGAAGCGCAAAACGCACAAGGAGTGGAGAAAAAGTAACAAGGCAAGAAGAGATAAAGATAAAAATGTAGTATTGATCATGAATTGTAAAGTAAGCCAGTACAAAAGGGGCTAAAGATCCGAGGAAGGTGAAAGGAGACTTGTAGGACCTGAGTTGGTGCAAGTCACAGTTGATAAGATTAAGTTGGTGAAGCAGAGACTTAAAGCAGCTCAAGATAGGATGAAAAAGTTATGGGGATGCACATAGAAAGGAAATGGAATTTGTCTTTTATACACTTTTCTTTCAATTAGTCAATTTAGTTGGTTTATGTAAATATTTTTGAGTTAGAACCACTGTATGGTTTTGTAGTATAGACAAGAGTTGCTTTGGCAAGGTAGAACAGAAGTTAAAAGAAACACAGAAGAAGTAGAAAACACAGAAGATGCGCAAAAAATAGAAGAGGTGGAGAAACACAAAAGAAGCGTAAAACACAGAAGAATCACAAAACACAAAAGAAGTGGAGAAACACATTGAATGTGAAATGTTGTAAATGCGAATCATGTGTTGTGACTGGGTAAGCCATCGATGAAGGTCACTCACTGAGTTTGCAAAACTCACCTAAAATTTGCAAATATTTTTCAAGATGAAACAATCTAGCCATCTCCAAAATAATCCCTGATCAGTTTATA
This sequence comes from Erythroxylum roraimae, assembly GCA_027568915.1. Lineage (NCBI taxonomy): Eukaryota > Viridiplantae > Streptophyta > Magnoliopsida > Malpighiales > Erythroxylaceae > Erythroxylum > Erythroxylum roraimae. Next base: position 4,386,007 of record JAOSBL010000004.1, on the reverse strand, counting down.
AATCTCCATTACTGTCCAGTAGAGCATAAGTCTGTCAACTCAATAAATCTTATCAAATTAGTGAGTTCCTTAGTGTCTGCCAGTGTGTATATCTTCCTGCATTCAGCCTCTTAAGGATTTAAAATACAATTGAAATCACCAACAACCATCCAAGGCATAGCTACAGAGTTTTAAATTCTTTGTAAAATATTCCACAATACTTTGGAAAGTTGGCGGTATAAACCAAAGTTAATACGAATTTTGAATACTGACCTCCTATCTTGTGTGACAAATGAATATGTTGGTCACTCTCCTCATCCACTTATACCTCCATCAGATCTTATTTATAAATGCATATGATATGCCCATTAAAATGAGACCTATGGTTGGATAAAGTCCTCCAATGAGCCGCCAAAATTTTCTGAAAATTCAGTAAAGTTAAATCTTTTATTCGAGTTTCTAGTAAACCAAACAACAATTGTTTCTTCTCCTTGATGAGTTCCCTAAGCATGGATCTTTTCAAAGGATCATTCAACCCCCTCGTACTCCATATTAAAAGAGACATTTTGGGGATATAACCCCTTTGTTTTTTTCTTTCCTTTTTTCCTTACCACACTTCTCTTAGTTGCTACGACAATAGTATATATTGGTTCAGTATCTTGCAAATCAGAGGGTAATTCTTTATAAGTGTCTTGCTCAGATACTATAATCTTCACCTCCTTCTTATCTTTAGGCCCACTTATCTCAGGAACATCTGCCAACCTTCCAGTAGCTTCATCTATGTCCCTGACATTCATAGGTAGCTGATCATCTCTACTCCTTGACGTGTGATTGGAAATAGGCCTCTCAGAAGTATGATTATCCTTCCTTAGGTTATTAGTCGTGCTTGTATGAGTCATAATTACTCATGTTTGTTCCCCTACTCTGTCATCCTTTGCTACTCCACACTAATTACCAATCTCCTTAGTTCTCAATTCCATCTTGTCCAATGTTAGTAGTTCATTGTGGTACCCCATATGAAAGACTTTCCTAGTAGGTTGTTGCTTTTTACTAGCGTTTGGTTTCTATCGATAAGATATAGACATTCTTTTCTGAACCTTATCTCTAATGGCATTCAAACTCAATACAGTCAAACAACCTGGTAATTGAGCCTCTTTCAATATCTCAATACACACTTTAGCATATCTCACTCTTTCCACATTAGTTGTTGGAGTATCCATGGTCACCTGTTTGCCTAGGGAGCTCGCCACATAACTTAATCCCTCTCGTGTCCATAGCTTCATAAGTAAGGTGAGTAGGTGTGCCCACATCGGAAAGGTCTCGTTCCCATATCTATCCATTTCCAGGCCTGGTCTCCACTGTTGTAAAAATACTAGCTGATCGTCGATATGTCAGGGGCCATATTCTATGATGTCCTACAAATTATAGTCTCTTCCAAACTTAAACAGGAATGTCCCATCTTCCCTGAGGAGTACTCGTTCCAATCCCTTATGACTCCATCTGACTTTAGCCCACGCATTCACCACTAAAAATGTTGGTCTCTTGTTCCAAAAGAAACCAACGAGGGTTGAAGACCACCTATTTACTCCTGTTTCAAGAAGTTCCTTTTGGGGCATACAATACCATCCTTCATAACATCTGGAAAGTGTTTCGGGGTTAATTTGTTTAGAGCGTGAAACAATTTTTTCCTCCAAGCTCCTTTGGCGTCACTGGATTCTCTTTCATTTGCTTGTTTCGTGAAACTGGGTTTTGGGTCCTTCTTCCTTAGAGGGTTTATGCAGAACAGTTTCTGGAGTCGGTGTCGAGAAGTCTACCTTTAGCCCAGAAGATTTGCCTCTTTCCATCCTATTTTCCCACAGCCCCGACCAAGCCTAGTCGGCGGGTAGAAACTCCCAGTGATCAGAGACCAGGAAAATACACGGGAACGAAATACAGAGAGGCAGGAAAAGAAACTAGCCCAGAAAGGCTACTTGTGTGAGAGGGTAAAAGGGTAAAAGATCTGGTGAGAAGGGAGAGGAAAAGTCTAGTGACAAGGGAAAAGTCTTAACACTCGATATGGAATTTTCTCTTTTGAATTTCTAATTTTAATGTTTCATGTCTTTCTTTTTAGTGCTTGTTTGGATTGGCTTGTACCAGTAGAGCTTTAGTCAGTAAAATTTTTGTGAAAAGAGTTTTTCTAAGAAGTCAGTTGACTGTTTGGTTTTCATTTTAAAAAAAAAGCTTTTTTGAAAGAGTTTCATATAGTAAACTGTTTGGCAACATAAAAATAAAAAGTACTTTTAATTTTAACTATATTTTATTTTGTAATAAAAATTATTTATGTATATAAATA
>JAOSBL010000004.1:4348571-4363212 GCA_027568915.1 Erythroxylum roraimae | reverse complement strand
TTCGATTATACTTCACGATGTTGTATGGTCTTTTTCGCAGTATATTTTGAATATTCGGGCCATACGCGATCCAACAGAAACAGTGGACCACTAAGGGCTTGAGCTTGTTAGCTAGCTTTTTGGGGAAACCAGTTTGCATGGATGAGAATACAACATTGAGGAATAGGTTGGTTATGCTAGATTATATGTTAGCATGGATATTTCAAAGGAGATGAAAGATTACATTCCCATCTTAAGGTTGGCAGATGGAAATTCTCTAAAGGAGGATAAAGTCATGGTGACTTATCATTGGAAACCTTCCCTATAATTTCAGGGGAAAATATGGAAACCAACAGGAAAAGTCTTTGACAGGGGAGATTATGAAGAATTGATGAGATCGGATGAGAATAATTCAGAGGGAAAAACAGAAATTGAAGAACTTGAAGTGCAGAAAAGGATACTGGTGGATCAGGAATGGGAGATTCCAGAAGGTAGAAATCATTCCTATGTGGCTAAGGGGGATCAAAATGAGCATATTGTTGAAGATCAACAGTAGATACGATTGATAACAAAAAATATGACAACACAAGAAACTAAGGAAGGGGAAGAAATAGATAACTACATTACAGATAAAGTAAAGTTGAATCCCCAAGGAGTTCAACACTAGGATGCCTCCTATGGGCCACAATAGTAGGAAAAGCTCAAAAGGTAAAATTATTTTCACATGACCTTTCTAGTTTGGAATGTTAGAGAAATAAACAACCCTTCGAAGCTTAATGCCTTGAAGGAGTTTGTACAATATGAGAAGCCTAAATTATTTTGTCTTTTAGAAACAAAAATCAGACTAGTAAATCTGAATAAATTACATTATTTTGGGAGTCAATGGAAGTTAAAATCCAATCACCAGTACCATGGGTATGGAAGAATCATCATAGTCTATGACGAGGAGTTTACAGAGGTGGAGATTTTGGAAGAAGGGGAGCAATTTATGCATACAAAATTGACTTTTACAATGGAGCATACTTTAGTGTTGGCCATCTTTGTCTATGGTCATAATACTACATTTCAAAGAAGGGACCTATGGAATTCTATGAGGAGAATTAAAAGAATCGCTAGTGGTCCATGGATCATAAATGGCGATTTAAACTCTACTATATACTAATCTGAAGTTGAAGGAAACTATAACTTACACAACTACAAAACCATCTTACTGGATTGTACCAAAGATGTGAAAAATTTTGACTTAAAATATAAGGGTCATAGATTTACTTGGAACAATAAGCAGAGCTCTAATTGGTTCATCAGAAAGAAATTAGATAGGGCTTTGGTGAAAGTGGAGTGGTTAACTATTTTTCCAAAAAGTAAAGCCATATTTTTAGACCTAGGATTCTTGGACCATACCCCGATTAAGGTGGTCAATCTATTAAAAATGGTTTATTTGAAGCACCCATTCAGGTTTAACAATTTCCTGATCAATGTAGAAGGTTTCCAAGAAGCAGTCAGTAAGGGAATGGAGGTAGAAGTGACCGGTACTAAACAATTCATCTGTTTGCAAAAACTAAAGGCTATTAGCAGGAATTGAAGAAAGTAAATGGAAGTACAGGTTCTAGCACAATGCAAGGGGTAGAAACTGCTAGGCATCGACTCTCACTTTTACAGAAAGCACTGGTTGATAATCTTACTGATGAGATTATTGTGGGGGAGGAGAAGGAAGCACTAACATCCTACATGCAAGCAGTTGATAATCACTGCTCTTTATTAAGAAAGAGGTCCAGAGTCAACTGGATTAGGGAAAGAGACAGATGCACTAGATTCTTCTTCAATATCATTAAGGCTAAGAGAAATGTCAACAGGATCACCTCGAAAAAAATAGAATCAGGTAAGATTTTGAATGAGCAAGCTATAATTGCTCAGGATGTTGTGAAACACTTCCAAAAGATTATAGGATTTGAAGATAATACTAGTTCTTGCAGTGAGGATCTCACGAAGTTTATTTCTCCTAAAATTCCTAACAAGCCAGGTCACAGATCAAGAGATAGAAGAAGTGGTTTTTAAAATGAATGGCTCAAAGGCTCCTAGACCAAATGGACTGAATGGACTCTTCTATCAGAAAACTTGGAATACAACAGGGAATATTATGAAAGATGCAGTGCATGAATTTTCAAAAAAGGAGTAATCCTCAAAGAGATCAATAAGATTTCCTTATGCTTAATTCCAAAAAGTCATAACACTACTACATGGAGCGATTTCAGGCCTATACTAACTTCAGCTACAAGAATATTGTTAAAATACTGACCAACAAACTAAAATCTGTCTACACTACATCATCAGTGAAAATCAAGGAGCATTCTTAAGCAAGCAAAATATTGGGGACAACATCCTAATTTTGCAGGAACTTCTGAAGGAGTACACAAGAGGAAAATCCCCTCAGAATTACACATTAAAAGTTGATCTCCATAAGGCATTTGACAGTGTTAGTTAGGGTTTCTTACTATAGATTATGGAAGTTATGGGTTTCCCTCATATTTTTATCAATTAGATAAAAGAGTGTATTTGTATGATTTTTTTAGGACCATGATCAATGGGAGTCCCACTGAGTTGTTTAAAGGCAAAAAGGGACTTAATCAAGCGGATCCTCTTTCCCCTACCTATTTCTAATTTGCATGGACACTCTTACCCTCATGCTAAAATATAAGATCTCCACGACTCCAGAATTCAAGTTCCATAGGAAGTGTAAGTTGCTTTCACTAACCAACTTATGTTTTGCAAATGACCTAATCCTTTTTAGTAAGGCTGATATCCCCTCAGTTACGGTAAAAATGAATACCTTACAAAGCTTTATAGAGATGTCGTGCTTGAGCATCAATTTTCAAAAAAATTTCTTCATCTTATCGAAGAGTGTTGCACACCTAACTAATGATATTTCTCTTATCACTGGAATGGGTAATCAAGATCCTCCTATCACTTATTTGGGTATCCCTATCTCTTTAAGAAGACTCAGATTTAAAGAATGCCAACCCCTTATTGAAAGGATACAAAGGAGATTAGATTCATGGACAAACAAAACATTATCCTATGAAGGAAAACTTTAGCTCCTAAAATCGGTTATTATGTCAATGAATACCTATTGGTGATCTCATATTTTCCTCCCCAAGGGGCTGATCAAAATTGTGGAAAAAAATGATAAAACATTTTCTATGGAGTAAGCGGAAAGGAGAAAGAGGGATGGCCAAGGTTAGTTGGACTCAGATTTGTCAACCTAAAGCAAATGGAGGACTAGGCTTGGAGTCCATTGGCAGATGCAACAAATGCTTACTGTTGAAAATATTATGGAGAATTTTATGTGAGAAGGAATCATTATGGGTTAAATGGGTGCATACCTATATATTAAAGGGTGAAAGTCTATGGACAATCATACCTAAAGACAGTTTTTCATGGTTCTTTAACCAAATTCTTAGACTAGGGGAGGAAGTACAACATCAAATTACTTGCAGAATAGGGATAGGGGATAGAATTTCCTTATGATATGACAATTGGATAGGTCAAGGAGCTCTAATTTACCATCCGATTGCTAGGGATACTCTGGATAGATTTTCAAATAAAGCTAAAGTCCAAGAGTTAATTGCTAATGGTAACTGGGCTCTTTCCTATGAGGAGATCAGTGCTCTATCGAATGTCCTTTACAGCTAGTCAACTTTAAAAGTATGTATCCTCTCCTTCATTGTTTTGATACCACAATGAAGTAGAGGATACATACTTTTGGAATTGACTAGCTGTAAGGGACATAACAAATAGGCAAGCAAAACAACTGAAGTATGGGACAATACCTACAGTTGGATAGGGTAAGTTGATATGGAGAAATACTATCAAGTCAAATGCCAGCTTCTTGAGTTGGTTAGCCATAAAGGATAGACTAAGCACTATGTTTAGACCAAAATTCCTCCATTCCTCTAAAAGATGTATACTTTGCAATCTATCAAGCCAAATGCCAGCTTCTTGCTGGTTAGCCATGAAGGATAGACTAAGCACTATGTCTAGACTAAAATTCCTCCATTCCTCTAAAAGATGTATACTTTGCACTCTAGATGATAAGGACAGGGACCATCTATTTTTCAACCGTGAGCTTTCTAATAAAGTACGGAGGCAAGTTGCATCTCTATGTGCACTCAATAACCATCACACCAATCTAAATGACATTATCCAAGAGATACTAGGGAACCATGCACCCAAACACGACAAGGATGTTTACATGGTAGCCTTTACAACATGTATTCAGGAGATCTGACGGGAGAGGAATAACAAAAAATTTGCTGAAAGGGAAAGAGACATACTTGCCCTCACAAAAATCATCTCTAATAATATTAGAGAACAACTAGTCATAAACTAGTTGGAGAAGAAATGCAACATGAGAATAGCTATTTCTTGGAGACTCTAACGAGAATCCAAAAATACCCAATATGTAGAGCAATATTTGCACAACCTAATCTAGCCAGTTATAACGCCCACATCAGTTCTGAATGAATCTAAAGTTGAGTTCTTAAGTTACGAAGCCCTCATCCACGAGATGGTTACATCAGATCCTCCACAGGTGCTGAAAACTTGCAATTGGAAGAAGAGAGATAGTAGTCGGAGCGCAAATACACAAGAAGACCCTTCATATTTCCTAAGAAGGGAAAGAGAGTGAAGACGAAAAGAGAGGAAGAAGTTACGAGGATCAAACCAAAAAGATCTTATCTCCACAACCACCCGGAGATGATGATGACTGAGACATTGGAGCCCAAATTAGGAAGCTTTTGGTGAAATATTGAAAAGGGGATCTTTTACTTAACTCGTTTTGGAAACTCTGAGAATACATTAGAGGGTAGATAGTACACAATGACGTTTTTGCAGTTTATGATATCGTTTGGTTTATGTTTTGATATTTTGCTGTTAGTAGGATAATATTTCTACTAAACTCTTATTCTTTTTAATCCGTTTTAATTTTTCAAAACAAAAAAGGAAAGCAAGTCTGTACGTCGTTATATTCTCTGGATAGTCTGCGAAATAATAACTCCTTAACGCAAAAATGCTTGTGCACATATACGAGGAATAATACTATTACAAATATACACATATGTTCATGTAGTTTCATATACTCCAGGTTTCTTTAACGCCTCTGACTTAATCCAGTTATCGTTTCAGAACAAATATAAGCAAATACACTTTTGTTCTTCGGGCTTGAACTTAAACGAACAATGGTTATTCTCGTGACAATAACCCCACTCAGTCTGCTAGGACTTCCCATGCCAACTTCAACAATTGATCTCATGCTTTTTTTGCAGATTTTGAAGAGACAATTCAGTATAAAACTTAATGGAAATCTTTCAGTACAGTAAATAATCTCCGTCTAATATAATCCATGAACGGTTTTCCAGGAACCCATAAAGTAGGTAGAATAATATAAGTTCTGTGTACTTGAGCCAACAGAAGCTGAAAAGGAAGGAGAAGGGTACGAAAAGAGAAAGGCAAAGAAGGTTGAAACATGCGTAACTACACGAGCAGCCCGGACGGGACATATCCAAAGTCAATATAAAAAGAGAAGCTTCATTGGCAATTTTCATGATGAGAAGAGAGATCTTACAGTGCCATAGATATCATAAAGTAAAAACTCCCCCATTCCAAAGTTCAAACTCTAGCCCCCCACCCTCCTTGACCATGCAGACTAGACCCCACTCACACTCACAACCCCCAACACATAATGCACAAACCCCAATACCCAAACTTACATTCATCTTCGAACACACCAAGCTAGTAAACAAACATTTGGCTACTTTTTCCAAGTTTATAAACACATCCACATCATCTGCTCTGTACCACTACCACCACTGTGAATTGCAGTGACCTCCTTGGTTGAAAAGAAGCTTAGGGTTATTGATAATGGCTAGTGCTGGTACCTCCTCTATGTTTCCGGTCTGCCATGCTCAGAACCCCACTTGCATTTCTCGTATCTTTTCTCCTGTTTTGCATGTTTGAGAATGGAGATTCTGTAAAATGACAGGAGTAGTATAAAGCAAGCAAGCTAGCTAGTTAGCTGCTGCTGCTTCTTAAAATGGTAGATCAATCAGCTAACGTTTGCGATGTTGAATATCTGATGAACTGCTGATGCTACTTCATCCGCTGATGCCACCGTACAATCATCTTCTATCTGCCATAACCATGCCAAAATTGCACCAACCAAAAGAAATGAAGACAAGATTTTGAAACTGTTCAAAGAGACTCTTAACTTTAAGAAATAGGGAAGGAAAGGAAGTGAAAATATTGAAAAAAGACACTTCCAAAAGATGTTAGTGGACTATAATGAGGGATTCAAATTATGGTTGATCAAACAGTCAAACCAATAAACAAGAGTAGTAAATTAGTAGTGCATACCTTAAGATTGAACGAATAAAGAACCGTGTTTTGAGAAGAAGTGATATTAAGGTGCAGAATTGTAAGCCTTAAATCTTCTATGGCAATGATGGCCCTCAACAACTGCCCCTGTCTTCTTTTGCACTGAACCTTCAAATTGACATGGTTCTGTATGATGGTCACTTCTATCTCAGCCGCCTCCAGTTTCTTAATCTCTTCTGCTTCTTCCTCATAATGGCCAACCTCTGTCTGTATATTGCTGTCCGAATGCGGAGTAAACAAACCTTCCGACGAAGGGCCTGTTGCTGTTTCTGTTTTTCGCGTACGCTTTTGTGCTTGAAGAGATTGTAGTAGCTGCTCTAGTTCCTTCACAAAGTCTATTGCACCTCCTATAATGGATGCTTGGTCACCCTTTCCGAGCATGACAAAGAAAGAAAGTTAGCACCTTTTTCAAAGTTTATGAGACCCAGCATTGAGCCATTGAGTTGTGAAAGCAAAAGCACTGAACTAGTGAGTCTTGAAAAGGGGCAGGGTTATGAAGAAAATGGAGAGTATATATACTCACCCTCTGAACGTAGGAGGGGGGCATGAGAGAACGAAGAGAATTTAGGTGGTCGTTCATCTGTCGGCGGCGGTTGCGTTCAACAGCAATGTGGGTCATTCGTTGGCTCTCTACTTCTTCTTTGTTCTTGACAGGCCTCGTTCGTTTCCGTTTTTTCAGCTCTTTGGTGACTATTGGGCAAGATTTAAAGAAATGGGTTTCGTTAAGCATGGCGTGCTTAGTAGTACATGGAAAAGTAGAGCCAGAGTTGCCTTCCCGTTCTGTTGAGTTCAATTCCTGAAGCTCAGAACTTGCACCTTCCATGCAAGAATTAAATTGTGGGTTTTGAAGGTCTTTGGTTTCTGATTTGACAGGTGAATATAAATCAAGCATTTCATGAGTGACACAACTTTCGGGCTCTAATGCTTGAACTTGGTTTACCACGTCCCATGGGTTTTTGAGATGTTGCAGTTTCAATAAGGTCTGAAAGTTTGGTTCTTTGAAGGAAAAAGATGAAGGTGCTTCTACACTTTGAAGCATTTGGAGAAAAGGCACTTTGTCTTCTAGGCTTGGTATTGACAACCTTTGCCCTTCATCTTGTTCTTCAAATCTCAAACTTGAATTCACAAAGCATTGATCTAAACCCCCCTCATCCAATAGCTCCCCTAAGAACTGCGATAGAAGAAAAACACACAGAAGGTTAAGGAATATTGAAGAAAGGAAGGAAACGATGGAAATTCCTCACCTACTAACATATTGTTGGCTAACTCATAAACTCTCAAGAGAAGCAAAGGGGAAAATGCTGGTCATAGATAGGACAAATAGTTGAGTCTCAGAAGAGAAGAAGAGAACAAAAATAGAATGAGAATGGAATGTTGAAGAGAAGAAACAGCAGTTGCAGATGTTAGCATTTACAGAAATACAACACAAATGCATTGAATGCAAACACTGGAGAAGAAGTAAATGCAGTCCATTTAATTGATTCTACTTGAGGAATATTATGGAAAGAGAGAGAGAGAGACAGAGGTACTAAAAATGAGCAAAGAAACATACGCAGGAATTAATGTGTCCTTGAAGCCTCTCCATTGCAGCCGAGCAGCAGTAGCAGAAGTAGTAGTAGGGAGTGAATGTGAGAGAGGCAAAGGCAAACCCGAAGCCTTAAATTAAATTCCCTTTCTTTTTCACTGGGTTATCAACAGCATTCTATTAGGGATTCTACCAACTCGTGAGTAATAAATGTAACACCCAAAGAAGCAGAAGGAGATAGACCCCATATATATACACGTACAATCAAAGCCTATGTTCCCTCGGTTTTTGATTCCATAAATGTAAATGTAGGATCTCGAATGGAATAATATTTAAATGCTTTGAAGAGGACCACCACAGGGTATGAGAGAAAGTAACCAAACAGTTCAGAGAAATGGAACCCAAGAAAGAAGATGCAGTACAGAAACTGAGAAGGATAAAAGTAACTAACAAATTGAAGATTGAAGAACAAAGAAGGGAACTTGGTAAAAAATGAAGAGAATGGTATAAAGAGAAAGTTAAGTGAGAGACAGGTAAAAGGGGTTGGTGACCAGAGAGGAGGGATGTGTTTTACAAGGTCGGAGGCAGCATTATTGGCTGTGGCAGTTTTGTCCGGCAGCGGGGACAGACAGTTGTGGGGACTAATCTTCAAGAGTACAACCAAAGATTAGAAAGGCTTTGGAAAGTGATTCTATGGCTTGTGTCAACCCTTCTAATCATATATGTCTGTCTTCCCCAACCTCCTGCCCCTACAACTTCACACTCTCTCCCTTATCATTTCTTTTTTTTTTTTTTCCTGTTCTTATCCACACTGTTTCACTCATAGTAATGCAAATAAAAGTTTTTGACAGGTTTTGTTTGTCTAAAAAGAAAAACTAAAATTCTATAATCAATTTAAATTAATGTTACGAGTAAGACAAACGGGCTATAATCTAACTTAAAGTGAGGCTTAACATGATGCTGCAATTGACATATACACGTACCATATGTTGAATCATAAAATAGAAGTGACTTGTAATGGAAAGACCAATATTGCTTCCAGAAAAGGAGTTATTCTGTTTCTAGTTGAATTTACACTTAGTGGCTTGTGTGAAACACATGTACTTTAAATTAACAAATCAATTGACAAGTGTTATGCTCATTTAAGACTTTGTTTTATTTACATTAATATTGAACTTAAGATCACAAAATTTCGAATATCATTTTAAGCCTTCCAAATATTTTAGGTAACAAAACGTGATTTCTCCCTCCTTGCGGGGTCACATGTACTCCATCATATCCAGTGCATTAAACTGGATTAGCAGTACTTTAATTCTGTATATCAAAAACCAAAGGGTCCACTTTTACATCATTTGAAAAGTGGGGTTGAGTAAGTGTCCTTAAAATTTGTCAAGTTCTACTATTCGCATTGAATAGCTGACATGTTGCTCAAGTCACCGGATTCCATGTCGACCCACTGCAGGTATCTTACAACAACTTATTTTATCAGTTTTTTCCGTGCAGTTATGCCTTCTTGTTTTCAGGTGTGTGCTCTTATTCTGGCTCGTGACTGCCATTTTCTCTTGCAACCATAACAGACTTTTTTTCATTCTCCATCTTACAATGCTAAGCCAAGTGAATGCCAGCAAAAGTTTCATGTAATAACGCTGAGGTAAAAAAGAAATCACTTTCTCATTACCTGCCATACTATAAAATGCTGGACAAACAGAAGAAGCCAATTTTGGATGGCTATATATAATTGAAACACATTTTGGCATTAATGCGGTAGCATTCCGACCCTTCCTTACACAAGTAAGGTTTTCTCACTTGTTTTTTTACTCTTATTTCTGTAATTGCAGACTGCAACATTATTTGCATCTCTACATATAAATTCTTAGCTATGGAGAGGAAGTGATGGAAGATCTTGATATAGGTGTATCAAAACCCTTAAAGCAACTTGCAAGAAAGCGTAAATCGGAGTTCATCCAATCAATCCTTTTTCCATCTTGTTATTTATCCCACAGACTAGCTAGAGCGTCCTCTGCAGAAGACGCAACGCAAACGCATGTAGGGTATTGAAGGTTACTTTATTCTCAATAATTTAAATTTTGATTTTTTCCTGACGGAGTTGGGTCCTATCTCACAAGCTGTGGGCTTGTTTTGCATTAAATATGTGTCGGGGCTCAAATTTGTCTCCGTGGGATTCTGTCATGTAATGAACGGTGTCCATGCTTGTTTATGATCGCGACATCCTCCTCCAACAATTCCCTGTTATTCACTGTCCAAAGTTTTACTTATTTGCATTTCAACAACGCAAAATTTGGTTCCACTGCCTTAAGGGACCGGACAACTCTTGTTTCTTTGTGTTGACTCTCCACTACTGCTTACTCGTCAGTTGGGTACGTTATCTGTTTTTGCCATGGCTACAAGGTTATCAGTACAATAGCCTTGATTTTTTTGTAGGAAAATTACATGGGAAGAATATCTCTCGGCACGATTTTTAATCTATGTAATGTTTATACATTTGAACTTTGGACGCGTTGTTTGATATTAATATGTATGGAAGTAAATGGTCTGTTGCCTGGAAGTTCTGGTAGATTTTATTTGAGCTTTAGGTATCAAAGCCTGGTACAAGTAGCAAAGATTAAGCATGTGACTGCGCTTTCTTTTCATGATTTTCACCTGGAAGAAACAAACATTCAGAACTCCGACTATTCGCAAAGACGACAAGGGCAGGGCCAAATCAATTATACTCCATTGTCTGATGTCTATGAACTTTATCCAATTTGAACAATTATATCTATGTTTCTTCGTAAAAGATCATTGCAAGCTTGCTAGCCACACAACCAGAGCTAATCATTGACATTTTTAAGAAAACTGCTAAAAAGTTTTGAACTTGCCCTTTACCTGATTGGCCAATCATCGGAAAAATAACGCTCAGATGACTGACGTTAACCTTTGATTTAATGGCTTTCCAATGTCTAATCAATCAAACCCTGTTCTCATCTTACAAGGTCAAGAATCTACTAAAAACCAATTCCTGCGTATTAATTATCTTCCTGCCCTCACCAAATCGCATCCTCAATTTTATTGAGACGAAGCTATGGTATCTGCGTATCAGGTGATACGGAAATTCTAAGAAAATAAGGTTCTTGAAATCCTTTAATTCTATTGAATTCAAAACCCTAATCTTCCTATTCTAAGAACATGCAAGATCAAACATCAAATTATTAGTTTGAGACCCAATCTCAAAAAAATTAGAAATCAATTTACGTTACAAGTACTTACTTATTGATGCAAATCAATTTTTTGAAATAACCATGAAGACATTCACGCTTCTCTTGAAGAACTCACTTATGAAATTTTATTAATCTTGCAAATCTAGGGTTACAAGGTTATAATAAGGTATAAATACCTTGACCAAGTCCCAACCCTAATAGGAATGGGTTTGCAAGCCCATTTAATGAAAACTAGGCTAATCTTAACAAATCTAGGAGCATCTAGCCCATTGAACATAAACTGATCCAAGTTCTTTTAGGAATGGGCTAAACACATTAAAATAAATAAGTCTCAAAATAACTCAGACAAACAAAGCACACGTTACTAACTAAAAGAACAATCCATAAAGAAGTCTTTGGACCTAAAATAAGAGATAATAAATAATAAGCCCAAATTATCAAAAAAGGGCTTAAATGGCTAAGTTCTAGCCTCTTCCAACGCCTCCTCTAATAAAGTCACAAGCTTGGGCGTGCCTTAGTGTTTCTTTATGGATGTTTCGGCCTCTTTATGTACTTGACTTGTGATTTGGGCTTGAACAAAAGCTTGCATTTTAAGTCTTGAAGCTTGTTGCGTTGTAATTGGACCACTTGGGATGTGTTTAAGCCTTGAAGCTTGTTGCGTTGCAATTGGACCACTTGGCAGTGTAGCTTGCCAGGCTGATGTGTAAGACATAGAACTCCATTGCGAAGGCTGGTTGTATCATCCCCTCTCTCTTCAAAAGGATTTGTCCTCGAATCAGACCCTACATTATTAAAGGGAGAGAGATCAGCAGTATTAAAAATAGCGGACACTTGATACTTACCTGGCAAATCAATCTTGTAGGCATTATCATTAATTCTCTCAAGCACTTGGAATGACCCATTGCCTCTAGGATCCAATTTGGATTTCCTTTGCTTAGGAAACCTCTCCTTCCTGAAATGCACCCAAACCCAATCTCCAGGCTCAAATCTCAGCAACTTGCGCCCCTGATTAGCCCTGTGCGCATTTGCTTCATTTCACTTCTCTATTTGCTGCCTTGCTTTCTCATGAATGCTCTTCACTAATTCGGCCTTGTGTTGTCCATCCCTGCTAGATAACTCATGTAATAGAAAAGGACACAAATCCAAAGACGTCAAAGGGTTAAATCCATAAACTATTTCAAATGGTGAATAACCAGTAGTATAATAAATGCCCCTATTATATGCAAATTCAACTAATGGCAAACATTGTTCCCAAGTTTTAAGATTTTTCCCTATAACAGCACGCAAAAGAGATGACCACTTCAGTTTGGCCATCTGTTTAAGGATGACAAGTAGCAGAAAACAAAAGCTTAGTTCCTAACTTTTCCCAAAGAACACGCCAAAAGTGACTCAAGAACTTTAGATCATGGTCTGAAACAATAGTTTTTGGAACACCATGCAAACGCACAACATTTCTAAAGAACAAATCATCAATATAAGTGGCATCATTAGTTTTATGACATGCAATAAAGTGTGCTATTTTACTAAACCTATCAACAACCACAAATATGCTATCCTTATCGTTTTTTTATCCTAGGCAGCCCCAATACAAAGTCCATAGATATATCAGTCCAAAGATGCTTAGGCACAAGCAAAGGAGTATACAAACCATGTGGATGGGTCTTCGATTTTGCTTGTCTACATGCAACACATCTTTTCTCATGTTAGGCCAGTAAAAATGTTCACAAAGTATGTCATATGTCTTTTGCACCTTAAAGTGACCCATCAATCCTCCACAATGTGATTCATGCACAAGTATTTCACGCATAGAACAAATAAGCACACAAAGCTTATTCTGCCTAAACAAGTACCCATCATGTCTATAAAACTTTTGAAATGCAGCATGCTCAGACTCACCATAAACATTCCCAAAATCATAATCCGAAGCATACAAATCTCTAATGAACTCAAATCCGAGCATTTTAGAACTCAAAGTATTGATTGGAGTGTACCTTCTTGATAGTGCATCGGCCACTACATTTTCCTTAACTTGCTTATACTTGATCACATATGGAAAAGTTTCAATAAACTCTAGCCATTTCGGATGTCTCTTGTTCAACTTACCTTGGCCCTTCAAATGCTTAAGTGATTCATGGTTAAAATGAACCACAAACTCCTTTGGCCATGGATAGTATTGCCAAGTTTCCAATGCTCTCACCAAGGAATATAGTTCCTTGTCATAAGTGGAATAATGCAGTTGTGGCCCATGAAGTTTCTCTATACAATAGGACGCCTACCCTGCATCAAAACAGCACCAATACCTATCCCGGAGGCATCATATTCAATCTCAAAAGCTTCATTGAAGTTAGGCAAACTTAAAACAGGTGCAGAACACAACTTATTTTTTAAAGCATTAAACGCAAGTTCTTGTGCCACACTCCATTTAAAACCAACATCTTTTTTAATGATTTCAGTTAACAGTGCAGCAATGGTGCTAAAATCTTTCATAAATCGCCTATAAAAACTAGCCAAACCATGAAAACTACGCACATCACCAACAGACTTAGGAGTAGGCCAATCTTTGATAGCCTTAAACTTCTCCTCATCAACATGAACACCATGGGCAGAAATAACAAAGCCAAGAAATACAACTTTATCCATACAAAAAGAACACTTTTTAAGTTTAGCATAAAGCTTTTCACACCTAAGTGCCTCTAGAACAGATTTAAGATGTAAAACATGCTCATCTAGGCTTTCGCTGTAAATCAAAATATACAACCACAAACTTGCCAATAAATTTAGACAAAACATGGTTCATCAATCTCATGAAAGTGCTAGGTGCATTTGTCAAACCAAAAGGTATGATCAACCATTCATATAAACCATATTTAGTTATAAAGACTGTTTTCCATTCATCTCCTACTTTCATCCTAATTTGATGATAACCACTCATAAAGTCAATATGTGTAAAGAAACAAGCACCATGTAATTCATCAAGTATATCATTTAATCTAGGAATTGGGTAGCAATACTTTACCGTTATCTTATTCACTACCCTGTAATCCACACACATATGCCAAGTCCCATCTTTCTTTAGCACTAATAATACTAGAACTGCACATGGGTTTAAAATTTCTCTCATGTGTCCCCTCTCTAAAAGTTCCTCCACTTGCTTTCGAAGCTCCTTTGTCTCCTCAGGATTACTCCTATAAGCTGGGCGGTTTAGAATTTGAGCTCCTGGCACAAAATCTATCTGGTGTTCAATACCTCTCAAAGGTGGAAGTCCCTTGGGCATCTCATCTGGAAAGACATCTGAGTATTCCTGCAAAACAAATTTAATAACACTAGGTATGGAAGAGTCAAGGTCAGCCTCATTATAAATAATTTCTCTATAGTTAAGAAAAATTAAAGGCTTAGGTGTGTACAACACTTGCCTCAAATCTCTTGATTTTGCAAAGAAGGTACTCTTTTTTCTTTCACTCTTCTTTTCACTCAACTCTCCTTTTTCTAT